>APFE030047580.1:105429-134388 GCA_000404065.3 Pinus taeda | reverse complement strand
AAATTACCAATACTTGGGAGAAGCTGGATTTTGAGATTTGAGCCTCCAAAAGCTCAAAATACATCAAAAAAATGACTTTCTGCCCAATTTTTGAGTTGCAGAAAGTGACCTTGGGAGAAATGGTTTTTGAGGGGGCAAAACAACTCCAAATTCAGAAATTCCACTTGGGATGGAAAGTAGACAGGCCAAGCTTTCCAATGAGCTATCTTGAACTTGATTTGGAGCAGTGGAACCCACTCAAAAGATGCTGCAAAGGTGCGTGGACACGAGAGACAGGGGGCGCGGACATGAGAGAAAACTTTGCCAGAATTGACTTTTTGGGTCAAAAAACACTGTTTTGACTATGGTTGATTATTTTTACTTGTAGATGATGGGCAAATGTAATATTTTCATGGCACTTTGATAGATTTTACCTCTCTTTACTCTTCTAGAAGCTTCCTTGATGTAAAAGTGAAAAATTAATGCATGAATCAGTTAGCTAACTTTTAGAGGCAAGTTGTTGAGCTGGCCTATTATCTAGTGATTGATTTAGAATTTGTTGTAACAGCTCCTAGGAAGCTGAGCTCGACCCCTAGAGGTGGGGAAAGGAGTTGGATCTCCTATATTATGCCTCCTCTTACTCATTCTCAGGGTTGGACTCTAGGGGGAGAAGTGCTATTGTATTATTGACTTGTATTTTTCTGCAATTTGAGGAAAAGGAAGGCCAGGGTTTTGCAGACTTCATTGTGGATTCTTGTGGATTATTATGTTGATGGTGTGCTTCCTACTGTTATTGTAAGTGTGTTTATGTGTTTCATTCCTTAATCTCTTACTGCTGTTTAAACAAAAGAAGTGATAAAGTCTGAATTCATGCATGCCATGCTCAGCTTTCAATTTTGTTTAAATTTTATGTTTTCCACCGTCTAGAGAGGATTCAAAATTCATTGTTTGCCCTCTTTAGTTTTTCTCCTTTCTTCCTTGATCATCTTTTTCAGACTAAAGGCATCAGCATAGATTCCTACCTTGCCCCAAGGAATCACCTGCAAAAACTGAGCTCAATCCCCGCACCCTGAATTGCACTTCCTCCAATTGCCACCAAAAACCCAAAAAACTCTAAAACCAATCCCCAATATCAGTTTACTAGCCTAAAATCCTTGTTCCTAATTGGTCAACTCTTCCCATTGAAAAATCCACCGAGTTTGACCAGAGAGAGCCTTCTCATACCTCGTAGGGCTAGCTACGAGGTGAAATGGTTTGATGTAGCTTTGAGGTTTGTCTATCTCAGCCTAGGTGAAATCTCAAGTGCTAACACCTTCACCTAGCTGAAAAGTGGACAAGTTATGTATATCGAAGTGTGTGTCTACTGCTGCTGGATCACAGAATATGAAGTAAAAGAATTTGATCCTGCTTCTTCTTTCTCTTGGTTGTATGAATTGAGGATGAGATTGGAATCTTTATTGCTATGGTTGTTGAAATCATGTAATATTCATTCATTCCCACTGAATGGCATAATTCTTATCTATGGGAATAGATGTGTCGATGTCAAACATAGAAAAGAAATTGTTGGATTACTGGCCATTAATGAATGCCATTAATCAACACGAGACAACTCACCATTGATGTCAATGAGAGTCAAGATGCCTAAGTACATCTTACTAGGTACGAATAGATGTGTCGTAGTCGAGTCACCTAGAAGATCCAACAAACAAAGGAAATTGATGTATTCCCACTGTTTATTGGTGAGAGAGCTTGTCATTAAGGCATGCAAGCCTCAAGGTACTTGAACGATCTCTAGTTTTGATCCCAAATAATGTGTTGGAGTTGATGGGTCAAAACTTGTTAGAAGGGAGGCCTTAATGAATCCTCCATCATCTAATATGAGTATGAAATAATAATTTGAAGAACTATAGATGGAAAATTTTCATTGAAGCAAGGTTTATTTGACAGAAAGGAAAAGGAAAATGTGGTGACTCAACTTTGTAAGGGAGTTGAATGACTTTATTTTTGGATCAAGGGTGAGTGAAAATGAGGTAGGAAAGTATGAAGATTGAAGAGAAATGATTTTTTGGTAGTAGGGAGATGGACAATTATGGATCGACTGTAGGCTTAAAATGTGTAGGAATGATAAAATTGGTATGTGTTTAGTAGAAATGGTGTAGTGGACCTAATTTACTTTGAATGATCATGCTCTTCTGAAAGAAACTTGGTCTTTAAAAAAAGGGACTCATGCATATAGTGATCTTCTTTCATCGTCCTGGAACCTGCAAAAAATTAGCAATTTCTACAATAAAATGTAAGACTATCAAAAGAGAGAGGTGATTAGTCCCTTTTCATTTGATATATACACAAAAAACTCAGAAATAATACTAATAAAACAAATTTAAGAACAAAAAATTAAATGCACTTTTACCTAATCAGTGCCATGGATCACATGTTATTGTTTTGTTGGTGACTTCTTCATTCTGTTTCTAACCAATTTTGAGCTTGAGACCTCTTCTCCACACACTTAATTCTTCATCAATAGACCATAAACCAAATTTGCATAAGCCACTGAATTGTGTCGATTCTGCAGCTACCAAAAATTTGGACAGTTGCATTGTCTTGCCGTTTTACAACTTGCAATTTGACTTAGATGGTGGTTTGTCAATTATCACAGTTGGATTTTTAATGTTTGTTGGTTTTTATGAAAGTCTAAGGTCGTAACTGCATTTTTTCTTTTTCTCTAGCACTCCACCCTTGCCCATGATCTCTTGGATCAAGAAAATGCTCAAAATTCAAAATTCTTGGATTATCTTGAAACCAATTTCAAAGCATAGATCTCGTCGCCCTGAATCCAACACAATTCATTTCACTGAAATCCGACTTTGGATCTCCTAGAATTGCGTTCTGTTAGTTTTAAGAAACAACTAAAAAAAAATATTTTTTAGTTGCAAGAATGCCCAATCAGTAGTCCGTACGATGACTAGGTCGTGACTTGACAAATTTTTACTGGTTCTCATAAGCCAATATATGGTTGCCACTTGGCACTGTTTTATTGGTTGGCACGTGGCTGCTTTTTATTGTCCCACAGGTTGCTATGGTGGGCTAACGAGGAAGTGCCACGTGGGCCAAATATTGGTTGTCACGTGGCATCCTCCTGGTTGAATAATATTTCTGTGAGGTAGAACAACCTCCTCATGAATCAAATCCATGACCTCTTGACTAATAACAAAGAGCCTTTACCAATCCACCTACGTGTATTTCTTGTTTAACAACCATTCCGAATACGTTTTTAAGTTTGATGGGCACACATTTGGAGAAAGGGGTCTGGGCTAAGTCCTAGCCCCTAGCCCTCCAGCGCCATATAACCATAGGTGGGGGCCGAGGGCTAGGCCTTAGCCCGGCCTGTGGTCCCATGCAACATGCCATATAACCAAGTGCTTAAGTTAAAGGGTGCAATAGAGAATGGGACTAGCCCAAGGTCGTATGGCCTTCCATATGACTACATCGACATAAAAAAGGGCTTAATGGAAGTTTTAATTTCCCTACAAATTCGACAATAGATCGGGAATATAGGCCAGGTTTGCGTGCAGTTTCCACGTTCAGGGCACACAGGCCAGGTTTAGTTTGAATTGTAGAATTCTTAACAACAGAATTGGGTAGAAACTTAAAACAATGATATTTTACTCAATTTTTGGCCAAATGAGATGAAAAAAGAGCCAAAATAGGGGTTTTCGATAGTGTTGGATCCATTGGAGACATTATTTTTATTGTTTGGGATTTATAAAATCCTGTAATTATACTATTGATTATGAATTTAGATATCTTATCCAATTTTTATTGCAAAATTTTAAAACTAACTTTGTTCAATTTTGTTTTTCTAATCTTCCAGGTCGCAGAGAGCACAAGAAGAGAGCATACTCAGTGATATTGAAACTCTTTATTCATTTGGAATGTGAAATTTAAAAGGTAAAATGAAAAGATTTGATATGTGACTTCAAATTGTGGCTTTCAAAACTCTTATTTGTTCTCGTTCTCAAATATTCCTTCTCTTTCTACATCTTCCTGCAAATGATTAGTGAGATGGTGGCTCTTATTTCACCACCAAAAACAAAATTGCAAATGAAATCTAAATTAAAAACTTAAAAAAACACACACACACATCACTAAACTTGGTTTTTATTCATTAATTCTATCTTCTTCTACTCTACTGGAAATAGAAAATTTGTTGCAATTGTATGCATATTTCTAGTGTAACCATGTGCATAAAAGGAGTAAAAAGATATTCATGTTTAGTTCTGAAAAATATGCATTAAAACACACCAAAGCATGAAAGACCAACTGTTTTGATAATACAATCAAGAAGTGAGGAAGAATGAAAGAGTGATGTGACTTGATCCTTGATTGGAATCATCTTTCAATAAGCACATGACATTCCTGGTTCTTTTCTTAGTTTAGATCACATTGAATATCCTCCTTTGTTATGCATTCCTCAATCTTAGATTCTACTGGTTGCTCCCCATCAAAAGTATTACGTGATTCTTGAGTCTCTTTAACCAATTGACAAGAGGAATCAAAAGAAACTTGAAGATCTTCTGATAGACAAATTTCTGTATGCAGTTAAAATAAAATCTTCCTGAGAGGCAGATATCCCAGCTATTGCTAAGATTCGAGAAAGTTCTTGGAAGAACATTCTTCAAACTCTTAATTGTGTGTGAATTACTCCAACTGGTTGATAATTATTGTTGTGGGTGCATATTAGTACAATTTTTTTTAAAATGATTGAAATCTAATATGCATCCTACATTATTTTAATATGATTTTAACCATGCATTTAAAAATGAATACAACTATCATGAGTCGTCTATACTTTCAAAATAAACACCTATGTATACCTCCCTGGAAACAAAGCCAAAATGTTGGGTGATTTAATTGTGAGTTAAATCCCTGTCATTAATTGTTAACCTGGGGCTTGTAGAACTGACGAGGTATACGTGTACTATATGTACTAGGTGGTTATTTATCAGAATAAATTAATCTAATGCAATTAAAAATAACTACAAAGTTAATTAATTCAATCCAATCAAAACCAAACCAAACATAAGGAAATTGAAATAACACTTGCATAATTAAAATTCACACCACACTTGCATAATTGAAATCACACCACACTTGCATAAGTGAAATCACACCCACACCTACTGAAATGAAATCACACTTGCTGAAAGGAAAATCCAACTTGCATAAGATGAAAACACACTTGCATAATTGAAATTCACACCACACTTGCATAATTGAAATCACACAACACTTGCGTAAATGGAATCACACTTGCTAAATTGAAATCACACTCACACCTGCTGAAATGAAATCACACTTGCTGACAATAAGTGAAATAACATAACTATACTATGTTACCAATATGTACAAAGGTGTGCAAACTGTGGTTGATGGGGGCCTCCATTCCTCAGCAAGCACATTGAAAAACTATCACATCTTGGAGATCAAAGTGGTAGTATGTATTTCATAAAATGAAGTTACAAGATATTACAAGCATTCTCTCTCCTCACATTACAAATCACATCTTGGTGGAACTTGAAACCTCCAACTAGCAAATAACAACTAGCTACCTCTAACCTCTAACCACTAGCTACAATTAGAAACTTACAATTAACAACTCACAATTGACAACCCTTTGTATGAAGGGTGCACTCCTATTTATACAAAAGTTGAGGGTAACTATACAATAAACATAGATCCTTAAATCTCTCCTAAATCCACATTTATCTCTTTTAGTTACAACCAATCTCCTAAAAATGTAAGATACAAATCCTCTCAAAATTCTCATCCATGATTCTTCTCCTTTGAATGTGTATAGTTAATGATCCACATCTTCTACAATTATTCCACAAATCTTTAGTTGGAATTTGAAATTCGAATTTGTGGTTGGGTGGCCAAGTAGGAACCCTTCTAGAATTTCCAAGTAGGCCTACAATATCACAAAACTCATAACAATTTTAGATATATACGAAAACATGTTAATTTCCTAATATTTAATCACAAATTCACTTAAAATACTTAAAATCAATGACTTGGAAAATAATAATAATAAAAAACCCATATGATTATGAAAATGGTTACTAAATGTAGGGTTATGGAGTTATAGAGTTACAAAATGAGGGTTAAATGATGGAAATGAAGGTGAAAATGGATGACATTTTGGAGGCCCAATAAGCATTGTTACATATATCAACTAAAGGACTTGTCTTGAACATATCAGCGACACTGAATGGAGTTAGCAACATTGACCCAAAACCAAAAGCGAAGACTTTGATATGGTATGATGAACCAAAAGACAAGCAGATTTCCTAATCCAACAATCATGGAGATGAAGTGAAAGAGTGTCATGTTCAAGAGCAACTCACTACCATTAATAGGTGGAGTAGATTTAACTTGTAAATTATTTTTTCTAGCTTGGGTTTTGGGGATTTTTATTATTGTGTATATATTTGGGGTTTGGGTGTTTTTATTTTCATTTTTGCAGGTTGGATCAAGGAATCAAGTGAGAGAAGAGCTAGATCTAGGCCCTTGAGGGTAAGATCTAGTCTCTAGACAATTTTGTAGGGACATTTACTGAAGATTTGATGACAAAATTCAGATCTAGAAGAATTTTATATTTTTCGAGACATGGTTTTAAGTTTTTGGCCTCCTCTTGCCATTTTATCCCCCGATCTATCATTTCGAACCTTTTATCCCCACAAATTGGCTTTCCTTGGCCTTTTTCCCTTTTTTTGCCTCTTTTTCCCTAATCTACCCCAAACCCTTATTTGAATTTTTTTAAGGCTAAATACTTAGCAATTTTGCAGGTTTAAGGTTTTAAAATTCATAATTTTGAAGCGGAAACATGATCCCAACGCTTCAACAATTTTCAATCGTGGGTTCTTCAAGGCCTTGGGCCTATGGTTTGACCTATAAAACCTTATTTTGATTTAGTTTTATTACAATGCTAAAATCATTAATATCTAAGCCCTAAAATGACAAATTAAATGGCCAAAATCATTTCAAATTGCAAAATATTAATTTTCACAAGTTTTGGCCACATGGACATCTCTAATTTGACCTAGATCTAACTGTTTAGCTTGGTGGAATTTACTGCATAACTGTAAAATTCAGGTTTGAATTATTTCTGAAGCATATCAGTCACTATTTCACTCTTGTAATAAACATATAAATTATGTAAATTTTGAATCACATCCTCTAAGTAGTTCCAAAAATTGATTTTTTCAAGTTTAGCAAAATTTTACTATTTTTGGACATCTTGGCCATTGTCTTGGGCCTCAGTAGCTCTCTGATTTGTGATTTATTTACTGTTGTTATAAATATTTCATATCTAAAAATTTCGTTGAAAACATACCTTAAGAAGCCTAATACATCTAAATTTTCAGTTATATAAGTTTATTTCATAATTGGGCATATTTTTGTGATATTGGGCAAGTATAAGCACTACTAATTTAGCATTTCCTTATTGTTGTCATAAATTGTTTACTATTGTCATAAATTGCTTACTGTTGTCATATTAGTCACTTAATTCTCATAAAAGGGATCATTGGAACATAAAGTGCGTAAGTGTTTTCATATCTTGTTACCTGTTCCAAGCATTTACATTGTTAAAGTGACTAAACATCTCTTGGGCATTAAGCACTCTAATCTTGTTTTACATCTTCAGTAACTGTGATTGACATTTTGATTAAGTTAATTCATTGGTTATTTGGCATCTCATGGAATATTGTTGAAGTTCACACTTGTATCTCTGAGTATCTCGTCTTGTTCAAGATTGTATCATAACATTGTTAAGTACTCTTGCATTAAGGTAAATATCACATAAGTACTTAAATAACTCAAACAATATTAACTCAAGAAAATTCTCACTCATAATCTCTTGCATTAGCATAGTAAGCCTAGACTAATAATTTAAATCCTAGCATAAGCTAGGTTGATAGAAACATAAGACAACCGTTCTCACTTAGTTTGATGGGCCTCAATAACTCTTCGGTGGTTAACATGTGACCTTGTAGTTGTCAGAGCCACAGTCTCTACAACACCAGAGGCATCAGGTGATAGGAGTACAATAGAAGGTATCATTAATCAGGTCCTAACCTACTTCTTGTTGGCCTCCTTACCACAACCTACCTTGGAGCCCAGCTTTAAAACAATTAAAGGAAGGTTACATCTAGATTAGGCATTTAACTAAAAATAACCAAGATCTCTGCATCAAGCATAGGTAATAAGTTTGCATATCATTCAAGTTGGTCAATCATCTTAAGCAGCGGGTGTTCATTCGGTCATTTGGTTCCTATTTACTATAAGTAATAATTTGTGACTCCATTAAGGCACTCGTCTCATAATTTAAAATCTAATCTAATCAATCATCTTGCTCAAATTTAACCAATTTGCTAGGCCACTCATCCTTATCTCCCAAACAACGTGGTTTCCAACTTGTTTTCCTTCATCTTATTCCCTAGGGACTACCCCCACAGTCTACTATTGGGAGACAGCTAGAATGGAGCAAGCGAGGATAAGAGTGGCAACCCCGTCTTGAGCGTTGTCGCGGTGCCTGTACAATCTGGGCGACAACATTTTTTGGCGTCATTGCCGAGGACAAGTTTTTCTTATTGTCGGGGTTAGCGACATTACCATTATTGTTTTATCATTTTTCCATCTAGCCTGTCAAGCGACACATTTTTTGGCACTTTTGTGGGGGACCAATTTATTGGACCTTGGTGTTGACGACATTCTCATTAATCTTTTTAATTCTTTGATCCATTTTCATCTTCTTGACACCACATTCACTAATCTCCTTATTGCCTTATTCAATCCTTTATTTTCACTTTAGCACCTAGACATTTGGGTCAGTTTCCTGTTTGGGTGGCAACTCCACTGTTTCATCCAGTCACAAAGGCTTACATTAGAAAGAATTCTGGTAGCTTGCTTAGCCCCACTCTTAGAGCTCAGTTAAACAAATTACATTCTAGTAAGCATTCATTTTTCTCAAAGATGAAGCCTTCCTTGATATCCACCTGCTTTTTCCTTGACTAACTTTTTGGTTTTTTGCCTTCTCGATTTTGGAGATACATTCATGTTCAAGTGGCGACTCCACTTCTTTCATTTTTTTAAAGAATTTCTGCTAGAGGCTTGCTTCTTGTGGATCTCTTGATTTTCTTGAACACGGATCCCTCTCTTTGACATCCATTAGCTTCCCTTTCCCCTTAAGTAAGTCATCATGGATGGCCTGTTCATCCCTTTTTGTTGTACTAACACTCAAGATTATCCTCATGACCTTCTAGAAGAGGAATACGGGGTTAAATAATTAACAGAGATCATTAAAAGAATACAAGTTAAGTAGGATAACTTTTATAGCATCATTCAACACTCCTGTAGTTATGATGCTCTTATATCGCCTTGGGAAGCCCTTTCTCATTAAGACTTGATCACTTATTAAAAACAATTTTTAAAATTCCATACGCGACTCTGCCCTTATAAAAGTGCATGTACACATGGGTACCATAATACCGAAGCCACGTACATAATTTAAAATATGAGAAAAATAAATAATTCCTATTTCTCGGGCGGGGTTTACGGGTTTCACCGAAAGCCCACCTACAGGAGCCCATGGCCTAATTGAATCAATTGATTTTTGGTGGTATTTATACACCTCGTGGGAAAGCCTAAATCATAGAAGGAGATAGGATATTGACATTATAGTCACTTTGTCCCCATATATAGTCTGATTTTTCTTGTGCCTCCTGCACTCTCAGTCATAGGAAACTCTTGCTTCCTTGCAGAGATGTTCATATTCCATTATATGACATCCTTTTCTACATGTTGAGAGGTGATCTTTGAGGCTTGGGCTAGACGGATCTAGAGGAAGGTTTCATTGATGTCGTGGTCGAATGAGGTTGTATGCATCCACTCCTATTTACTGATATCAATAAAGAAGCTCTGTCTTGTTCCTGAAATGTTATGATCTCATGTTTTTTATAATTCATGTCTAATATATCATGCTTTATATGTTGATTATTTATGATCTAACATGTTTATTATGCACATTCTTTGAACTACTTGCTATGTATATGCTTCTCTGAATTGTGTTGCAGGTCTAGTCACTTTGGAGGAAGCAGAGGGTTTGGACCCTACGGGATTGACATCAAATGTAGGACCTTCGGGTACACTTCACAAACCAACTTTAGTAGTTTTCATAGTTTTCTTTCTTGAATATATACTTCTTGTTGATAGTCTGCCTTCAATCTGTTGAGGTTGTCAACCATTACCTTAGAGAAGTTTTTCCCACAAACAGAACTGGCGAATCCACTGGGGAATATAGTCTCCTATTTCCTAGAAGGGTTGTTTTGTCCTTTATCTAGGCTTTTCTATCTTGTTTCTTGATTTTTCTAGTATTATTGATTCATTTGCAGTCTAGGCAGTCATTCTATTCTTTTGGATCAGGCCTGTGCTTTTTATTTTTCCCTATTTTTCTATATATACGTGTTTTTCTTTGTGTATATTCGTGTACACACATAGTTTCTTTCAAAGAAACCTGCATACACACATGTTTCTTCAGATACAGTCGCATCTACACATGACTTTGCTTATAAATAGTTGCGTATATCTAGGAAAATTTGAAATTTTCAAATTTTTTCCTTCAATTTAGGGAAGTAGCCTAGATTTCCTGCTCTTTTAAAGTCATTTGCAGTCTGGAATGATTTGGTTTCTTGCTGGTGTTGGTTTCTTTTTCTCTTTTTGCAAAAAGATTTTATCAAGCTAGGGTTTGCAATTTTGTGAAGTTTTGTATTCTTGAGTTTGGATTTAAGACCTTTTGGTAAAGTGTGTGACTGTTCTATGCATCTAGAATAGAGAGTTGTTTCTCAACTCACCTTATGATCCAATCTTTTCTCTGCTTCATTCACATTCTTGAAGTTTCCTCTTTTTGTTTCTTGTTTGTTTGAGAAAGGTCTTTGCAATTTTGGTTCAATGAAAGATTTTGGTCTTCTGAGATCTTTTGTTTGCTGAATCTTTTATGTGTCCTTTAGATCAGGTTATTCAAGTGTTTTTGACCTCTTAGTCACTTTGGTCTTATCATTTCGATGATTGTTTATGGATGGTGAACTTTGGTGTCTTTTCTCTTGATTTGGATCTTGAGGTCATTGGTTGCTTTACCTTCTTGAATCTTTTATTCAAATTCCTTAAAAAGAAAAAGTGAAAAAAGATTTGTATTTTGACTTACTTTTCTTTGGTTTAATATTTTTGTTTATCAACAAGTGTGTGAATCTTTGTTTGAAGTTGGAATTTTCTTCGCTCGAGAGATATTTGTCATGGATATTTGTTTCTCCTTGTCTTGGTTAAATTTTGACTTTAGGATATTAAAAGAGCACATTTGTTTGTTTAGAGCATTCCATATAATCTTGCACATAGGCATTCTAGTATGCACTAAGTAGTTTGCATTTTAGGCATTTTTTTAGTCTCTTTCGATAGATGATGAATGTGCGAGTGTGTTTAAAAGAGAAAAAGAGTTTTTCTTTCATAGATTTCTCATAGAACCCTACAAAGATCACTTTTCATCGAAGAAAAATAAGTTGCATTTTGTATGTAGCCTAGTTTTCTATTTATTTCTTTTTGTGTCGGAACATCATAATTTCACTTCTGCTACCCTTGACTTAAGTAACAACCAATAAAATCAAGCGCTTGATCTAAAATGAACTAGATTTTTCTTTTTGTCATAGATACATCAAGTAGTGTATAGAGTTTAGGGCCTTGGAATAGGTGTGTGGAGAGTAAACTCTCCAAGGCCACTCTAAACTAAAACATAGAAGGTGATTAAAGAGTGCAAAATCTAGTCTTGTTAAGCTGTCTGGGAAATATCTTCTAACACATGAGTTAATCATGAGGAAGAGTGAAGACAAGGAAAGAGAGATATCCCATCTCCTACTTGTTGGATCTCGTGCCTACGACTATTCAACCCGACTTCTGATTACGAATTGGTGACCTTAGTTTCCTATCCTAGGGACCACACATGTGGCTGCAGGGGGGGAGGGATTTCCCATGGTACTTGAGATAGACGTTATATCACTTTCCTAGTACTTTTGGAGGGTTCCCTTGAAAATCTTGGGTACTTTCATAGGCAAAGGCTATTGTCTGGAGGTCAGTGTAAATGTTTCTAATACCTTCATTGGTAGGCTTGGGCCATAATTATCCCAAACTATCTTCGGAGGGTCCTTATCTTCACTTTCTTGTATTTTAGTGTCCGGTCCTAATCACTCAGAGTGGAAATACCGGGAATCCGCTTGTTTGGTTGTATCTTTAGGGACTTTTTTAGTGAGTTCTCTCTACTTCTAGATTGCCATAAGTTTTTATTTTTTGATTTTTTAAAAAGTTCTCTTAACATTTAAAAGTGGCTGATCGATAGGTTCATCGGTCTAGGAGGCTTCGTGGGATTTAATTGCGAGTGTCAAGCCTTCATCTAGAAGGTGTAGGAATAATTTTGTTGGTGATTTTCAACTAGTAGCAACTGACACATCGAAGATTAATCTATATTTAGGGGCTCTTATTTCATAGGGTGAACCTAGTGAAGTTCATAATTTGGACGGAAATGCTCCGGTCCTTGCTAGGGTGCTCTTCCAATTGTAAGACGAGATTGATATTGAAGACATCCTTGAGTCCTCCGTGACTCCTTCAACTCCCCTTCCTTCTCATATTCCATACATTGTATCATACGTAGGTACCTCGACTCACCAGCTGGAAAGCCCTATTCACTCTCCTTCTTTTTCCAAAATAGCCAATGTTAGTGGCGTAACCATAGCTGTTGATATTTTTGGTGTGCAGACCCCTCATTCAGTTGCAGGAGGGGGTACTATTTATATCTCTATTGTTACACCTAGTATAATAGTTGTTGGCTCTACCTCCATTCCAGCTCTGAGTGGGGGCACCAAACCTTTCGCTTCTTTCACTAGTGCCTATCCTTTCGGGATGCCACCTAGTGGGATTCCCCCAGTTCCTTCAACCTTTCCATATGTTGTTTCCACATCTATGACTTCTATGCCAAGTGTTTCAACATCTTTTCAAGGTTTTTCTTTTGAAAGCAGTCATATCCATCCTTTCAATCCATCGTTGGACTTAGGACATGCTCAAAATGTTAATCCTTTCCAAGGAGTTCAAGGATGGCAAAATCCTTCTGTTAGTGGTTTAGGGGTTGGGAATCCATCCCATTTATTTGGTCAGTAGGGGAGTATGCCCTACCCTTCTGTTGGGACCTCACAGGTCTTTCTTCCGCTAGCTAGTGTATGGAATCCTTATTAGGGGTTATCCCCTTCTTTCAATGTTCTGCTAGGAGGAAACTATCCTATGTATGGTGACCTTGTAGCAGGGGGTGGATACCCTCCGAATACCTCTGGGCCACAAGGATTCCCTTATGGTTCACGTCCTTCTTCGAGTGACCCATGGCAACCTGGTGCCTCTCCAAATCCAGGATACTCTTTTCCTAATATCAAAAATTCTACTCTTGGTGGGTGTAATTCTCCTACTCCTCCATGCTTACCGTTCCTGGCAACTTCAAACTTGCCAGATATTTCAAAGTTGATGAATGATATAATTTGATACAACCTGACTTGGCCTCTGGTTCCCACTAAAATTCTGTTTGATATTCCTAAATTTGAAGGGAAGTTTGGGGACTATTCAACTGATCATATAACCATGTTCCATTTATGGTGCTCATCGAACTCCTTTATCGACGATTTGATCATGTTAATATTATTCCAACGCACCCTAACTAGAAACACTACAAAATGGTATATTGAGCTAAAAGGAGGTACCTTTGCTACGTTTGGCGAACTGGATACTATTTTTTAAAACCATTTTCAGTTGCTTGTCTGATATGATGTCAAAGCTTAGCTTATAGCCAGTTTTGAGCAAGACAACGAAACTCATATTTCTGACCATATCCAAGAGTGGCATAGAAGGAAGAGGCTCATTAAGGCATATATCCCTAATGAGTTACTTCTCGAATGCTTTTTGAAATCTTTACAACCAGAAATTTCTAAGGATGTGTCGCTCTCCGAGTTGTTTACTGAAGAACATGCCATCTTTAGAGCCTAGCAGTTAGAACTTATATATTCTCAATCTACAGTCCTTTATAAGGTTTTGCCTAATGCTCCTTGATCGAAGATCGATGTAGCTAATCCCATGTTGGGACCCCATGCCGACGAAATTGTAGGGTCAATCAATAGTAGCACAACTAACCTATTGAATCAATTGCAACATTTGTCTTTACAATCTACTTCTTCAACGCAGGCATCACCGTCAGTGCCTATGTCTTCCCAAACTTTATTAGTTAATGTGTTCCAATCTTCAAACCCTAAAGGGGATAAACAATCCGATGGGAAGAAGAAGGGATGTGGTAAGAAGAAAGATAAGGCTAAGAAAGGGAATGCGAACAAGTCCAGTAATGATACTGGAGAGGGCAAGAAGGGATAGAAAAAGAAAGTAAAGTTCCCATGCAAGTTATGCAGTGGGGATCATCTTACCCATATTTTCCCTAAGATTCAGGATGCTCAACGCTTGTTAGGTCAGTAGGGTTCTTTGAATGCCCATGATGTGTTGGCTAACCCTTTTACCTAAGGGCAGAAAATGTTTGATGGCACTAATGTTGGTACTGGAACCCTCACAGGGGGGAACCATGAAGGGGAATCCACATCAAATATCTATATGGTGAGGTATCATGTCGATGTTGATACAAGATCACATGGTTATGGAGAACCAAAACATTCTAAGGCTAATACTGCTTCCGATATTCCAGAGCCACTCCATATTGAGAGGCCCGTAGTTGAGCCTATACCTTGGATGACAAAAGGTACTACGAAACATTTGACTATTAATCCCAATGCTAGGGCTACTTAGAACTAATCTATTGTCGAAGATTTGGCTCAGAGCCCATGTGTGATGTCAATGTCAGAGTTACTCCAATCATGTTGTGCACAAAGGTGTGCATTGCTCACTGTGATCGAAGCAGTGGATCTGAAAAAATATCTTGTTATAACATTTTATATGTCAAGTACTAAGAAGAAACTCCCTCATCACATGGCTTTCCAGATTAAATCTACATATCAAAAAATGAATATATTTCGAATTGTAGTTGATGAAGGGGATTCCACATGTGTCATGTCGATGTTATGTCAGAAGGCTATCAGATCTCTGGAAGCTATTTCTTCCCCTTCTCTCCTTATGACATTCGATGGTCATTCTCATAGGCCTCATGAAATTCTTCCAGCCTTTCCCGTTTGTGTTAGGGGCAACGTTGTCCATGTCGAGGTAGAAATAGTTGATGCCTATCTGGATTATCATGTTTTGTTGGGTCGAAATTGGGTTTATGTAATGGATGATATTTTTTCATCGTTGTTTCATGTCCTATGCTTCCCCCATGAAGGGAGAATTGTTATGATTGATCAAATGGCTTATTCTCCTAATGATCCCAATGCATCTTCTGATTCTACCATCCCCTTGGTGAAGAATCCAAGAAACCTATGGAGAATTTTGGAGTTGGAATTTATTCCTCATTGACGGGTACTGTAGATGGTGCTAGACCCACCAACATGTCAAAGGATATCCCTGGTAAGAAGTCCGAACTAAAACTCAGACCGTTTGGAGTAGGAGTCCCAGTAGTCGGTAGTAAAGTAATGCCTTGACCGTGGTAGCGCGCAGAGGTAAGTATGATAACTTTGTCGTAAGAAAGTGCATGACCTTACAACGAGTCAAGTGAGATGCATTGGGGTTATAACACATAGAAGGGGAAAAGTAAGAGTGTCCCTTAGAAGTGTGTAATAGTGCGCAGCCTGAAAGGAACAGATGAGTGGAATGACATCATAGGCTGGAAGTGGAATAGTCCACAATATAAAGTGACGGGTTAATACAACAACACGTCTTCAATAAGATTCATACAATTGTATGCAAAATAGTGAATACACAAATGCGTAAGTTAAATAACATACATTGCTAAAGTAACTAGAATAGTCAAACTACAATAACAACATATGCATGAAAACGTGCTGGCTAAGTTATATTATTAAGTGAAAGTTCCATCCATACATACACCATTGACACAAGTGTTGGCTCCTCCAAAGATATGTACTCGCTCTACACTGTAGGGAAGACAAGGCTCATCACAATACTCTCCAAGTCTTCTCAAAGCAATTCCTAGCCAATAGCTTGGCTCCCAAAAGCCTATTCTATGAGTTATGAGTTTTTATTTATAACAAAGGGTGGGATGACCCTTGACAGTCCCCTTTGTGACTCATCAACTACCCTCATGACTCTTCAACTTCTTTACAAATAAATATTTACATTACATAGTGAATATTCACATTCCACTAATGACACTTTGAATTTCACTTACAACATATTTACAAATAATATACATTTTCCACATGTACCCATGTGAGACAAAATAGGCTAGAGACAACCTAACAAGACACAACACTATGACTCCGAAGTTTGGGGCAAGACCAACTTGACAAACTCCACTTGATGATTCTTGGTCACACACTGATGCCAAGCTTGGTACTGTGCTATGATGCCCCCAAACTGTGTGATGGTGTCTTCCTGATAATGGACTCTTGCATCCATAGCTTCTGGGTATATAGTCTTGGAACATGTGTCCAACTTGTTTTGAAGCATGTGCAACATGGTGTTGACCATAACCGGACCACCGATGTACTTTTGCATGTTTTTTGCGCTGAGCTTAAAGTCATCCCTAGTGGCCTGTCGCCTTAGCTACTCCATGTACCTGTCGACCTCCAACCAGACTTGGTTCTTGTGTTTAGCTTTAGTGAGGGAACCTGCATCTGTTCACTCTCTTCCTTAGTTGCTGGTTGTTCCAGCTCATCAACCTGTATGGTGTTGTTTGCTCTATCATTGTGCCTTGCCTTTATTCTTATTCTCTCTTATGTTTCTCTTGCTGTTCTTCCTCGTCAGTTGCGGTCTCAATTCTGCTACCTGTAAGCTTTGCTTTTCTTTCTTCCTCCGCTCTACTATCTGTGTCCTCTTCTTCCTTTTGCTTCTGTTGTCAAAGTTGCTTGCATGAAGATTGAATGCGCTTTCACTCTACAACTTTGTTCTCCCTTCATTATGTCAGCAATTTCCTCTTTCCCTGACCTTGCACTAGATTGATACCTTCTGCCATGGCTCTTGGTCTTGCTTCCACATTCGTTTTGATTCCTTTTCTTTAAACAGTTGGGCATTTGCATATATTGGCAAGTAAACTAGCGCTTGCTCAACTGCTTCCCTAGTACTGATTTCAGTGGTCACTCTTGAAACAACTCTCTTTGGTGCCATGGTATAATAACTACTGGAGAGAAGTGCTTCACGAGCGTGGTTCCTGTGGGACAAAAAGGACACTCATGGAAAAAACGTTAGCTCTTAAAAATCTAACTTTATAACATGATCAAGCAACAACCGACGCATCTGATGAGAGGAAATGCATAGCTTTCACTGACATGGGGTGACTGATTGACTGTGGGAACTGTACACTGCACATTGCTAGCAGTCAGTGTGGAAGCTTGATGATTGGAACTGCGGAATGCGTGTTCAGTCTGGGTCAGGGCTTGGGAGAGACTATGCATTACATAGTCTCAGTGACCAAGCTAGGAGACTGGCTCCTGAAACTATGTAGTGCGCATTTGGAGCCAGCCCAAGACAAGCTTTGCACAATTCCAAAAGCCAAGGTAGAGGCCTTGAGCTCCAAATTGCATAGTGTATGCAGTGAAGTGTGAGCCCAGATCTATCCATGGGGAGTGTGCAAACAAGTAGATGTGAAGGATGATGTAAGGATGAGTGCATATCTCACTAAGTTTATGTGTATGCATGTAAAACAAGTGCAACAATGGATCAAACTGAAGGAACACGAAGCATGTGAAGGGAGTTTCCGCAACGATGACCATTGGTGAAAAAATGGGAAAACTCATGTGAAACTTGACAAAGCTAGTCTATAACATGAAAAAACACTTCTACAAGCTAAAACAAGTTAAAACACCAACAATCATTCAACAACATGAGTGAAACAACACTGTCACAAGCTAAACAGACAAAAGTGATAGAAAAAGCAACAAAAGGAAATAAAAGGAAAAATCACCCTGAAAAGTGATGGCAATGCTCCTTGATCTCCTAGGGAAGCTAGAGCTTAATGATTGAATGTATAAGTGACCTCTATAGGTATGATTGAATGTATAACTGAGAAAAATAGGGTTCGTGATGTGTATGCTTGAGATCAAGGACAACAACGACACTTGGTAGAAACTTCTAAAGATAGTAATGTGTCACCTTCGGAAAACTAATAATACATCCCTACTTCATAGGGATGCTTTTCCTCTTAGCTTCTTTCTTTTCGGGAAAACTTCCATGCACTGCCCAAAAAGATTACACAGTTTTGAGAAAGACTAAGTAACTCTCCAGTTCATGCACTGAGCAGTTTCTTAGCATAGTAGGTTCTACGCAATTTCTGGGTTGAGTGGCTTTGGGTTGTCTCTCAGGCTCTATGCAATTTCCTAGCTGATGATAAGATGTCAACTGGCTCTTCACAATCCTTGAGTTGAAGGCTCACTTGCTGGCTTGGACTACTCTGCGTAGTTTCCCAGCTGAAGACAAGCTGCCAGCTGGGTCTACGCAATTCTGAAGCTGAAGATCACCGTTGGGTTCCACTGAGCATTTCCTGAGAGCAAGGCTGGTTGCCTTCAGGGACTGCGTAGATCATCAAGGTAGTGCTAGAACCAGTTTGCAACCAAGTCATGGGATCAACTTGTGGTTAGAAGACAAAGCAAGTAAGAAAACACGAGATGTAAAGCGAAAGATAAAACTCAATGAAAGCACAAGTACCTGGGCAGTGTAAGACAAGTTGCTGAGATTTTAGTAGGGAGGCTCTAAAACAAAGCGAAGGAAAATTTTGGAGGGTGGTTGTAGCCGCTACAACATGTAATTTAGATCTTCTCCTAGTCTCATGTTAATGACATTTCATCCTCCAAGGCCACTCCTCAAAGAGGTTCTTTCAGAACTCATTATATTTATGATCCTTGGGCCTTACCCCCCTCTATCGCCGAAGAGGGGCAACTGGGTGGAATGGCATACCCTATATCTACAGTAGAAATCGCGTACCAATTTATATTGAATTATGCAGATTCCAATCCCATTCCTCTCTCATTAGAGGATTTGAACATAGTTACTGATCAAACGAGAAAATGAACTGGTACCCATTTTTTTTGAGGTAGCAAAAAATCACCCAATTTTGAAAAGTGGTGATGCCATAATACATTTTTTTTTGAGCATATTTTTGGCACTTTAAATTTTCTTATGTATCAAGTATGAACATTTTTTTTCGATGTTAGTGATTTTCATGCTGATTTTGAAAAGTGTTGATGCAACATCAACACATTTTTTTAGATGTTAGTGATTTTCATGCTGATTTTGAAAAGTGTTGATGCAGCATCAACACATTTTTTTAGAGGGCTTATTTTTGACGCTTTAAATTTTTTGATGTATCAAGTGTGAACAATTTTTTTTTTTGTTAGTGATTTTCAAAATTGCTGATGAGCATCAACCCTTTTTGTTTAGCGGGCTTAGTTTTTACACTTTAAATTGTGTGGATGATATTTTTTAAATGTTGGTGATTTTCATATTAGTAATAAAACATAAAAAATAATAAAAACATGATTAAAAAAAATCAAATACAAAAACATATATAACAAAAGAGGAAAAAAAAACATAAAACCTATAAAAATGTAAGAAAAAACATAAAACATAAAACATAAAATGAAGCATGACAAAAATAAAAATATGTGAGTGATTAAAAAAAAAAAAAAAAAAAAAAAAAAAAAAACATGTTAGTAATAAAACATACAAAGAAAAATTAAAAAGCCATGACAAAAAAAAAATCAAATACAAAAAATCATATGAAAAAGGAAAAAAAAACAAAAAACTTATAAAAATGTAAAAAAAAAAAACCAAAATTAACTCATAAAAATAAAAAAATCAAATTAAAAATTAATGAAAAATAATAATTAAAAAAAAAAATTGATATATATCTATAATATATATATATAATATATATATATAATATATATATATATATATATATTGATCCAAAAAAAATAACAAAAAAACCTCATTACAAAAAAAAAAACTTAAAATAATGACAAAAAAAAGGAAAAAAAAATAAAAATAATTAAATAAAAAATAAAAATATTTAAATTATTATTATTATTATTATTTTTTAAACTGAAACGGTTATGATTTATTTATTTGGAGAAAATATTGGACTTACGCCATGACAACCATCATTACATTGCTTCTATTTCTATTTCTTGTGCTATTACAATATGCAAGTTCCTCATGGATTACAGGGATGGAGTGAGCTTTCGTCATTTATGAGGAGTTGTCCTTTGCCCAAAGTGCAACCTTTGTTCGCCATCAGATCTACTTCACTGTTCAAGCTTCTGAGGATATGGAGGAATTTGTAGGAGTCGAAGTCGAGCAGGACTATCTTTAATCTGTTCAAAGTTTTGTTGAGACTTGCATTGTTGAACAATTTAGCCGTGTTTAATTTTTTTATTAAGATCTCTGAGTCTCCAAAAGCTTGGAATTCTTTGTCTCCTCTATCTCTAGCTATTTAACATGCTTTAAGGAGGCCTTGGATCTCTGCTTGATTGTTGGTTTTCTTCCCGATGCCCCAACAAAAATTGTCCCTGCTGGATCTGTCCGAGGCATAAATGACCCCTCCAGCTCCTGCTGTCCCAATTAAATTAAATAATTTAAATAAACAAATATAAACAAATAAAATTTAAGATTGAGTTATTATTATTTTTTCCCATTAAAATTATAAATAAGAAATAACAAAAAAATAATTATAAAATAAAAAAAAATAAAAAATATTCAAACATAAAAAAAAAATTAAATAAAAATTTAAAAAACATATAAAAATAAAAAATAAAAAAACCAATTATGGGATCCGCCCCTCCTCACCCGTCCTCTTCCCTACCACCCTCGGCCTCTCCTCCTCCTCACCCATCCCTCATCCCCACTCTGCCTCTCCCTCTTCACCCACCTCGTCCCTCCTCTCCTCACCACCCTCGGCCCACCCTCTACCTCCTCTCCCTCACCCACCCTCCGACCCACCCCCTCCCTTTGCTCCCCCTCTCCTGATCCCACCGACCCCCCTTCCTCCACCCCCCTCCCCTCCCGCAGGGCCCCCAGGGTGCAGTGGGGGCCGGTAAGAGGGGAGGGGTGAGGGGTGAGGGGGGGTGAGGGAGCGGGTGGAGTGGGGCAGGTGGTGGAGGGGAGAGGGCAGGGGATGGAGGGGGAAGGCCGAGGGAGGCGATGGAGGGGGCCGAGGGTGGGGTAGGGGCTGGTTGGGGGAGGGGAGAGGGAGGAAGGTGGGTTAAGGGGGTGAGGGTGAAGCGGAGGGGGTGAGGGAGGGAGGTGAAGTGGTGCTAGGTGCGAGGAGGGGAGATGTCACGCCCCTAGGCTGGCGGTAGTCTTTCAAACTGCTCTTGGCGAGGTGCAGCACCACCGAACACTTTCTTTTCACCAATACTTATGTTCATGGACTACGCCTAACCATATGTCCTACCTAGTTTATGTTTCTCAACCAAGTATTATTATGTTTCCTTTAAACCAATGAACACCCATACACATTCATTATCATCAACAATTATACAAGAGAACACAATTACACAGTATAAAGGGAGGGGCAACTCCCTGAGCAATGAGTCTGCCTGAATAATATATTATACAATCTTTCAATGTTACAAAGCTTTACAAGTATACTTGGAAACACCATGTTTCATACTTAGCCAAATTTACAACTTGTCACACCTTCGTGTGCCAAACAAAGTTCCTTTCCCAAGCTGGGCGGGCACGCCCTCACACGAGCTGCCAACCGCACTTCTCAACCGAACCTTGTTTCACTTGTCGGGTGACCTCACCCAAGTCACACTTCGTTTACTTCCACACGGCGAGCGAGTGACCTCACTCGAGTCCCCTTTTCCACCTCCATGTTTAGCCTTACACGATGAGCGGGCGCTCACCTGAGCCACCCAAGAACCCGTGTCAACCGGGCGCCCGGCGCCTTCACCCACACCTTCAACTAAACGGTGCGCGACCTCTACCGGCGCCTTCACCCGATACAAACTCGTGTGATGTTTCACCGTGCGGCCTTGCCCAAGGATGGGCACATAGAGCTGCGCCTCCTCTTAGATGTGGCTTCACCTTCCTACTTCGAACTTTCATTTGTATGCATTGTAATGTTTGAATGATCGAGCAATTGCCAAATGCTCCAACAACGCGTCCCATATATATGCATTATTGTTTGGTCGTGCCACCCCTCGGCCAACCTCTGTTTCATGCCAACCGACGCCCTTCCATCACCAATTCGCTTAGTCAGCCCATCGACTAATGCCCAAACTTGTAATCTTTCCATCATTGGCTCATTTCATGAACGCCCTCGTCCATCCTTATAAAGACACGACTTGCTCCTCACTTGTACACACGCACGCTCCCAAGTGCACTATGCCATGTTTTGTTAACTCATGCACTTGGTTGTTTGAACCAACTCATTGCACTTCGCACTTTGGTTGTGGTAAGAACTGTAGGTCCTTACATCCTCCTCCACCTAAAGTTGTTGTTGTCCTCGACAACATGCCATCCCGGTAGCCATCCACCAAGATCAAGATTTCTATATCCAAACAGTCTTATCCATGATATCAGCTCCTCCACATACTGCAAACATCCCTGCAACATATCTAGAACTACCATCTCCATCATGTCTCGTCCTCATCTTGTAGTCTTTCATAAGATGCCAAGACACTTCCATCATGTGCCAACATTGCCTCATCCCGATAATCACATCTCTCTGCACACTGGTAGCCCTCATGACTCGAACTAGTTGGGTAGCTAATCCAACCTATATGCCCAAACCACAAGAATGCACATCCTTATGTCCCCATCAGTCTTTCCCTGACTTCTGCTACACCTCAGACTCATTATGAATATGTCAAATTCCCATGCTCAGGTCCATGGAAACTCCATCCCATCTGCAACATGTTCAGCCCTTGGCCTTGTTGCACAAGAGTATACAACCTCTCCACTGGCTCATACATCTTCACGTCACAACAACATCTGCACAACATCCTTTTCTTCGGCATTCCCCATAGAATGTCCATGAATGATACCTCTACACATGCTCTTGCATAATGTCCCTGCATAACTGTCATGCTTCATGTCTCCAACCTGATGTCCATGACTCTAGTTGTCCATGATGTCCAACCCATGTAGACTCCATCCCAACATCTGGCCATCTGCATCCAAGTCTGCAATCTATCATAAAGAAGCCTCCTCCCAAGACCCCTTGCTAAGGTGGTGCAACCCCTTCCCATCAAGAAGGGCCAGGAAGTTTCCTCCCTAACTCTCATCCACCCATGTATCAGATTGATGTTGTGTCCTCAAGTATCTGTGCACAGCCTCAATCTCCTCACATGTACACCCAAGCTCTCTAAGCTTGGCTTTCGTCAACTGAAAGTCATATATGCCCATAGCATACCTGCAAAAATCCACTATACCAGTTGGATCTCTACCTTCATAATCCTCTCCAACCACTGCTTCTGAAGTAGCACTCAGACTCCCTTCTTTCGCAACTCCATTGTGAAGATCATCAATAGAAGATGTCTTTATCAAGTGCTTCAAGGTTCGTGAGATTGATCTCCCACTTACTTCATCCTTCCTCGCTCTTGCAACAAAGTCAATCAACTTCCCTTCCTTCGTTGTTTGAATCATACTCCCAAGTCCTCTTTGCTCCACATCCTCATGCTTCACATCCGGATCTTTGGGATACAAAGTCATAGAATTCATCCTCGGTCTATACCCCAAGCAACTCCTTCTATTCATCGGAACCATCATAGTTCTTCCCTCAGCTGTGATCAAGAGAATGTCCCGGTCCACCATTGGTATGGCTTGTGCAAGCCTCATAAAATATTGCCACAACACCATAGAATGATCATCCATGTCCAAGATCCTCAAGTCCAACTTTCCAAACCATGATCCCACTCTCACCTGAGTGTTTTCCATCACACTAATAACAAATTTCATGGTAGAGTTGACTGCTTTGAAAGCACTCCATTCCCTCTCCATCTTTGCTTTCTTCCCAAAATACTTTGCTGCTTTCCTGCTTAAGAAGCTATGAGTAGCCCCCGTATCCACCAAAGCTGAAAACCTATTGCCTTTCATGGTCACCTGCACAAAACTCAACTTCAAGGCATCACCTCCTTCTGTCGGCTTTATCTTGTGCCTCACATCAGCAACCTTCTTCAAGAATTCAGCCTCAGTAGTGTCAATTGGCTTGTGCTCCAACTTGACATTCCTCCTAAGGTACTTCACTTCCTTGCTTGGCTCTTTTAAGCAACTCGACCCTGGTCTAACTTGACTTCCCTCAAGCTTGTCCTCCATCGCATTCTGCTCAAGTGCACCAACCAAGTGTCCATTGAATACCTTCATATAACTAAGCTTCTAAACATCCTCTGGATTGTCTTGGTAGTGAATTCCAAGCCTGTCAACGTAGTCAAGCTCTTCCTGCTCAATTACAACAACCTTCTTACCAAGAAGCTTCTTCTTTATCTCCTCCTCAATTTGCTTGACTTCGGCTTCCACCATGGCACTTTTCTTCCTTAACCGGGCTCTTTCATCCAAGGGCTCTTGAAGACCAAGACCACTTCGTCAAATCTCCTCATCAAGTTCCTTGAGTTTACCATCTTTCGTACTTCCGCATTGGCTTTTGAGTTCTTCAAGTTCCCTCCTTAGTTCCAAACAACCTTCGTGAATCTTCATGTTCTCAGCCTTCATCAAAAACCAGTTAGAACTCCATCGACCCATATGTTCCAACACTTTGTAACGAAAGACTTCACTTGCATTATGGCTAGATTCACCTATCATAGGTTCATCCACCATCTTTGCCTTTCAGTATTCTCCAAGTTCCTAGCAAAATATGAACCAACCCTTGTTCCACTTGTATGTGAAATCAGCTTCCTTCACCTGCAAGTACTTGTCACCAACTATCAAGCTTCTTCAACCTTGAATCAGCTTCAATCATTGGCTCCAACCGAGCTCTGATACCAACTGTCACGCCTCCAGGCCGACGGTAGTCTTTCAACCGCTCTTGGCGAGGTGCGGCACCACCGAACACTTTCTTTTCACCAATACTTATGTTCATGGACTACGCCTAACCATATGTCCTACTTAGTTTGTGTTTCTCAACCAAGTATTATTATGTTCCCTTTATACCAATGAACACCCATACACATTCATTATCATCAGCAATTATACAAGAGAACACAATTGCACAATATAATGGGAGGGGCAATTCCCTGAACAATGAGTCTACCCGAATAATATATTATACAATCTTTCAATGTTACAAAGCTTTACAAGTATGCTTGGAAACACCAAGTTTCATACTTAGCCAAATTTACAACTTGTCACACCTTCATGTGCCAACCAAAGTTCCTTGCCCAAGCTGGGCGGGCACGCCCTCTCACGAGTTGCCAATCGCACTTCTCAACTGAACCTTGTTTCACCGGTCGGACGACCTCACCCGAGTCACCCTTCATTTACTTCCACACCGCGGGCGGGCGACCTCACCCGAGTCCCCTTTTCCACCTCCGCGTTTAGCCTTACACGACGAGTGGGCGCTCACCTGAGCCACCCAAGAACCCGTGTCAACCAGGTGCCCGGTGCCTTCACCCGCGTTCTACCCAAACGCTGGTGCCTTCACCTAAACGGCGGGCGACCTCTACCTGCGCCTTCACCCGATACAAACTCGTGCGATGTTTCACTGTGCGGCCTTTCCCAAGGATGGGTGCATAGAGCTATGCCTCCTCTTATGCTGTGGCTTCACCTTCCTACTTTGCACTTTCCTTTGTATGCATTGTGATGTTCGAATGATTGAGCGATTGCCAAACGCTCCAACAACACGTCCCATATATATGCATTGTTGTGTGGTTGTGCCACCCCTCACTCGACCTTCGTTTCATGCTAACCGACGCCCTTCCATCACCAATTCGCTTGGTCGGCCCATCGACCAATGCCCGAACTTGTAATCTTTCCATCATCAGCTCATTTCATGAACGCCCTCGTCCATCCTTATAAAGACACGACTTGCTCCTCACTTGTACACACGCATGCTCCCAAGTGCGCTATGCCATGTTTTGTTAACTCTTGTGCTTGGTTGTTTGAACCAACTCGTCACACTTCGCACTTCGGTTGTGGTAAGAACTGTAGGTCCTTACATCCTCCTCCACCTGAAGTCGTTGTCGTCCTCGACAACATGCCATCCCGGTAGCCACCCACCAAGATCAAGATTTCTATATCTGAATAGTCTTATCCATGATATCAACTCCTACACATACTGCAAACATCCCTGCAACATATGTAGAACTACCATCTCCATCCTATCTCGTCCTCATCTTGTAGTCTTTCATCAGATGCCAACACACTTCCATCATGTGCCAACATTGCCTCGTCCTGATAGTCACATCTCTCTGCGCACGGGTACCCCTCATGACTCGAACTAGTTGGGTAGCTAACCCAACCATATGCCCAAACCACAAGAATGCACATCCTTATGTCCCCATTAGTCTTTCCCTGACTTCTGCTACATCTCGGACTCATCAAGAATATGTCCAATTCCCATGCTCAGGTCCATGGAAACTCCATCCCATCTGCAACATGTTCAGTCCATGGCCTTGTTGCACAAGAGTGTACAACCTCTCCACTGGATCATACATCTCCATGTCACAACAACATCTGCAGAACATCCTTTGCTTCGGCACTCCCCATAGAATGTCCATGAATGACACCTCTACACATGCTCTTGCATAATTTCCCTGCATAACTGTCATGCTTCATGTCTCCAACCTGATGTCCATGACTCTAGTTGTCCATGATGTCCAACCCATGTAGAATCCATCCCAACATCTGGCCATCTACATCCAAGTCTGCAATCTATCATAAAGAAGCCTCCTCCCAAGGCCCCTTGCTAAGTTGGTGCAGTCCCTTCCCATCAAGGTCCCTGCACCAACCTATCTCGAAGGTTGTCTATAGAGAAAGGAGGGCCAAGAAGTTTCCTCCCCTACTCTCATCCACCCATGTATCAGATTGATGTTGTGTCCTCAAGTATCTGTGCATAGCCTCAATCTCCTCACATGTACACCCAAGCTCTCTAAGCTTGGCTTTTGTCAACTGAAAGTCATATATGCCCATAGCATACCTACAAAAATCCACTATACCAGCCGGATCTCTACCTTCATAATCCTCTCCAACCACTGCTTTTGAAGTAGTACTCAGACTCCCTTCTTTTGCAACTCCATTGTGAAGATCATCAGTAGAAGATGTCTCTGTCAAGTGCTTCAAGGTTCGTGAGATTGATCTCCCACTTACTTCATCCTTCCTCGCTCTTGCAACGAAGTCAATCAACTTCCCTTCCTTCGTTGTTTGAGTCATACTCCCAAGTCCTCTTTGTCCACATCCTCATGCTTCACATTCGGATCTTTGGGATACAAAGTCATAGAATTTATCCTTGGTTTATACCCCAAGCAATTCCTTCTATTCATCAGAACCATCATAGTTCTTTCCTTAGCTGTGATCAAGAGAATGCCCCGGTCCACCATTGGTATGGCTTGTGCAAGCCTCATGAAATCTTTCCCCAGCACCATAGAATGATCATCCATGTCCATGATCCTGAAGTCCAACTTTCCAAACCACGATCCCACTCTCACCTGAGTGTTTTCCATCACACCAATAACAACTTTCATGGTAGAGTTGACTGCTTTGAAAGCACTCCATTCCCTCTCCATCTTTACTTTCTTCCCAAAAGACTTTGTTGCTTTCTTGCTTAAGGAGCTATGAGTAGCCCCCATCCACCAAAGCTGCAAATCTCTTGCCTTTCACGGTCACCTGCACAAAACTCATCTTCAAGGCATCACCTCCTTCTGTCAGCTTTATCTTGTGTCTCACATCAGCAACCTTCTTCAAGAATTCGGCCTCAGTAGTGTCAATTTGCTTGTGCTCCAACTTGAAATTCCTCCTAAGGTACTTCACTTCCTTGCTTGGCTCTTTTAAGCAACTCGATCCTTGTCTAGCTTGACTTCCCTCAAGCTTGTCCTCGATCGCATTCTGCTCAAGTGCACCAACCAAGTGTCCATTGACTACCTTCATAGAACTAAGCTTCCGAACATCCTCTGGATTGTCTCGGTAGTGAGTTCCCAGCCTGTCAATGTAGTCGAGCTCTTCCTGCTCAATTACAAGAACCTTCTTACCAAGAAGCTTCTTCTTTATGTCCTCCTCAATCTGCTTGACTTCGGCTTCCACCATGGCACTTTTCTTGTTGGCATTATGTTTCTGGTATGGTTATATGTTACAGATGTTGTACTTGATGGAAACACCCATGGCATGGCTCTCAATATGATGAGAATTAAGAAGTACGCAGGAGAAAAGTTCACGGAATTTTATGCAGAGAAAAGTTTATAAAAGTTTATTTCATGTGGAGAAAAGTTCACGGAATTTTATGCAGAGAAAAGTTTATTTCATGTGGGAAAACTTACCTTTGGTCCATGGTAGTTAGTCCTTGGAATTTGAACCTATGGTTTTTGGACCATGGCATCTCGACAGACGTGTTGATCCCTAGTATTAAGTTGATAGTATTGATTTGTTATGGTTTTGGCCCGTGTTATTGGTCCATGATTTGAGGAAGAGCTTGCCTATATAAAGCAAAGGAGATCATTTGGCTTGTGTATGCTTTTGGGTTGAATATCTTAAGATCTGAAATATTGGGTTATTGTTTCAAAAGCTCGATCTATATGAAAGTGAAGTGGAAAGGCGAATCTGTGAAGGGTGATCTCTCGAGCGCTGCAGCTGCGGAAGTGCGGA
>APFE030047580.1:50738-90822 GCA_000404065.3 Pinus taeda | reverse complement strand
TTTCAATATTTGAATTTTTGTTTTCTTATGTATCTTTCATATATATGTGTGTGTGTGTCGATGCTTGTCTAACAACTCGATCCCATTATGTGCAATTTGATAGTTGATTTTAATTTTTTCGTTATAATGAATCGAGTCTGCACCACAATGTGTTAATTTCATGGTTGGTCTTAAGTTTTCATTACAATCGGTTGAGCTCACCTACACTGCGTGGCGATTTGATAGTTGATTTTTAATTTTTTGCAATGTATCAAGTTGTCTTAGGCTAAGATTTCAAAATCACTATATATTTAGCATTAAAAAAATTACTCTTGGTATAATAACTCTTTCATTTAAGTGTTCATTTTTAAAGTTTTTTTAGTCATAATTTTTTTTTCCATAATGTCATAGTTAAAGTATTTTGAAAATTTAAGATTGTTTTGTAGTCATAATTTTTGGTTTTAATTCCATGGTTGAAAAATTGTCAAGATTTTTAATGTTTTTCTAAGTCATGATATTTTATTTTTAATGTTTTTTTTTTGTTTTTTTTGTTTTTTGTTTTGTTTTTGTTTTTTGTTTTGTTTTTGTTTTTTGTTTTTTTGTTTTTTGTTTCTTTTTGTATTTTTGTTTTTTTTTGTTTTTGTTTTTGTTTTTGTTTTTTTGTTTTTTGAATATGGCTACTTCTATATTAATACAAAAATAATTTACACTGAGGCCATGGCCTCGTCGAGCTAGCCCAAAGATGCGGCATGATTACAAGCATAGCATATCAGTATGCAAAAAACTAGTTGAGTATTGCCCTCAAGAACTATGGAGAGCCTGATCATGATTAAAGCAAAAATCCAGAAAACCCCATAGTTGTGCATGGAACTGAGAATTAAACTAGAGCTATGCGACAACCAAAACAGTAAAACTAGACCAGGTAGCTGTGACCAGCTACGCGGAAACCCATTACTGAATACAGAGGTAACTGTGACATCGACCGAATCTGAAAACTGAAGGCTAGCAGAATTCCCCTTTCGTATGAAAAACTGGCAATATGAGCTAATGCATATGCCATTATATCTAGGACGGTGATGAATGAACCTTCTCGAGCTTGCTGAATTCTAAGAGAACCAAAAAGAACCGACCTGTTTAATCATTAGGAGAGGGGTCAGGCGACTTCTCGGTGATGCGGCATCCATACTTGTAGTCATCGTCGTCATCAGAGGAGCCCGCCTGATTCTTCATGCTTTGAGAAGCTTTGCTTTTGCCAGAGCTTGAAGCTTTGCTCTGTTCAAGGTTTGTCTGGATGGCGCCTGGTCTGTCTTCCGCCTTCCTGTCCGTAGTCGCCTTGAGGGTTCCAACCTCTTGACCTGAATTGAGCTCGCTAAGCTCAATGGTGACCGTGGCCATAAAGGAAAAAGTGCCATGACTACAGGGGAATTGTAATCGAGTGGCGTTAGTCATGGATTGGAAGGAGCTCGGTGCTACAATTTGCAATCCTCTGCCCCTACCTCGTCCACTCCGAGTAGCTGGGTACCTGTCTGAGCGGAAGTCCGAGCAGGAGGTTGAGGAGTCCGTCGTGAAGGAGACAGCCTGGCGTCCAATTTGCCCTCGAGAGCTGCCTCTTTTGCAGCTCATCCGCTGACGCAGTTTCGGCATAGCTGGAGGAGCAGGGTGATCCGGGCTACTTGGTAAATAATGGAAGTAGTAAAGGATGAAAACAAACTTGGGTTCAGTGCTCAGAATGCTGAAAGGGAGAGCAGCAAGCGGGTGGAAAGCGAAAGAGCAGGGGAAACAGAAGGTGGCTTGAGGGCATAGCCAGAAGTTCCTCCAACGAACCAAAGCCCAGTTTACCCCTGAGAGAGGTTGAGAGCAAACCGCTGCATCTGCAAAGGAGGAGGAGCCAAAGCGGAAGGGAGAAACACAATTATGGCAAGTTGATGGCGCCGAGAACAAGAAATTAACCGGCAAAAGAAGATGTATAGGCATCATTAAAGTTTCATTAATCTGGAGCACAGGGGGAGTTATGACCGAAGCTGTGAGAGGTTGTGTGGCGATGAAGATCAACCACGCGCCCATCCATATAGCAAGCCACGTACCTGTACTGCCATCAGACACCCGGATTCGGGAGATATTTTATCTTTAATGTTATGGCTGAAAACAATTATATATTTTTTCTTAGCACCATGTTTGAAAATTGTTGGAATTTTAAGGTTTTTCAAAGAAGTGATATTTTAAATTTAATGTCATGCTTAAAAATCATTGGAATTTTAAGAGTTTACAAAGACGCGATATTTTATCGTTAATGTCATGCTTGAAAATCATTGGAAATTTAAAGTTTTTTAGAGTCACGATATTTTGTTTTTAACGTCATTAATAAAAAGTGTTGAAAATGTACCCTACCAAAAAATAAAAATAAAAACATTATTCCGGCATCAACACTTTTTGATTTCAAGGTGTTTTTTGCACCAAACAAAATGTTTTTTATTATTATTTTTAAAAAATATTGAAAATTTAACTCCTGAATATATATATATATAATATATATATATATATATATATATATATATATATATATATTATATATATATATCTATTCCAACATCAACACTTTTCCATTTTAAGGTGTATTTTCATTTTTTTCGAGATTTTTGGGCTTGAGTACCCGTTTTGAGGTAATAGTTCTCGTTTGATTGATAACTATGTTTTTGGATGGTTTGGAATCTTGACTCTACTTAATCTATGGACTGCCTTGATATAGTCTTACCATATGAAGAGGCAATCCTAGAAGCAATCACTGGTGTAGAAAGAAAGTGGGATGATTTGCATCATCGAGCATATTTTCTCCCTAACTTGCATCAAGTTGAGTCAAATTCGTTTGGTCCTTCTTCAACTAGAAGTGTTCACAAAATCTTAAATCCTTTGGCCCCAACACAAATTTTTGCCGAAGGTAATATGTCTAATATTTCAGAAACTATTGCGGTAAACATCTCTAGGAATCCCAATATTATCGAAAATATCTTCAGTAGAGTTGCATGTTCCCTTGAAGAAACTAAGATATATATTGACCGCTTTAAATAATTTTGAGATGTGTTTGCTTGGTCTTATGAGGAAATGCCTGGAATTGATCCATTGATAGTTCAACATGAGATCAAGACTTACGAAAACGCTAAGCTTGTACGACAAAAGCTTCGACCGGTAAATCCCAGGAAAGCAACAACTATTAAAGTTGAGGTTGAAAAGTTACTTAAAGCGGGTATCATATATCATGTTTTGTTCACTGAATTTGTCTCGAATCCTGTCCCTATTGATAAAAAGCGAGGAATGATCCAAGTATGCATTGACTTTAGGGATTTGAATAAGGCTTGGCCTAAAGATAATTTCCCCACTCCGTTTATCAATCAGATCATTGATGAGTATGCTAGAAATGAGGTGTTCTCCTTCATGGATGGGCTTTCAGGATATAATCAAATAACTATCCTTCCTAAAGATAAACACGAGACAACATCTATTTTCCCTTTAGGTACATTTGCATACAAAAAGATGCCTTTTTGCTTCAAAAATGTTGGAGTGACTTTTCAGCGGGCCATGTCTTATGCTTTCCATGACATCATACACATTATAGAAGCATATATGGATGACCTAGCTGCTCGTTCTCGAAAGAGAATTGATCATCCACATCATCTTCGTTTGGGTTTTGAGCAATGCCATTATTATAAGATCCAGTTGAATCCTAATAAATGCATTTTCACTGTCACATCTGATCGATTATTGGGATCCATTGTATCTAATGAAGGGATTTGTGTTGATCCCTTCAAGGTTGAGGCAAGACTTCAGTTGCCTCCCCTGTCAACGGTTCATCAACTTCAGAGTCTCCAAGGTAAAGTCAATTTCTTAAGGAGATTTATTGTAAACTACGCTGAGAGCATGAAAGGATTTATGTGATTACTGAAGAAAGGAGTCCCATTTGTTTGGGACGATTTCACTCAACGCTCCTTCGATGCTTTAAAAAGGGAATTGACCTCTGCTCCTCTTTTGAGTCCATCTGATTATAGAAGGGATTTCCTCTTACATCTCACTGTGAAAACATCAACCATTGGGATGGTTCTGGTTCAGGAAGACCATGCTCTTAGAGAGCATATGATTTACTATTTGAATCGAGGCTTAGTCGGTTCTAAACTTCACTTTTCTCATATAGAGAAATTAGCTTTGGCAGCAGTTCATGTTGTCCAACAGCTTCATCATTATATTCTGCTTAGAAAATCTTTTGTGTTGGTTGATGTCAACCCATTTTAGTTTTTCCTCAGTAGACAAGTGATTGGGGGAAAATACAATAAATGGATTGTCATATTACAGGAATTCAATCTCGAATTCATGTCAGCTAAGTCTAAAAAATATTTAGTATTCAGAGAATTGATCTTAGGGTTGCCTTGTGAATAAGATGTCGTTTATGAAGAGTCATTTCCTGATGAACATGTCTTCCTCATTTCTTCACAAGATCCTTGGTATGGAGACATCATAGCATATCTCCAAACTTCGAAGTTTCCTCTAGATTTTTCGCGGGATGAATGCAGAGAATTGCGTCACCTAGCTAAAAATTATATTATTATTGGTGACACTTTGTATCGTCGCAGGATTGATTCAATCCCTAGACGTTGTTTGACCTTAGAAGACGTTGAGTCTATTCTTAATTACTGCCACAATGAATCTTGTGGAGGTCATCTATCTGGGCTTGTTACAACCCAAAAAATCTTGCATGCAGGATATTTTTGGCCCTCGATTTTAAAGATTACATGGAAGCGGTCAAAAAGTTCCATCCTTGTCAAATATATACTTGGAAAATGCACGCTCCTCCAGCTCTGATTTTCCCCATCATCACTGCCAGTTTGTTCAAAAAGTGGGGTATTGATTTTACGATTTGTAACCCGACTTCGACGAAGGGTCACAAGTACATTATTGTAGTGGTGCACTACTTTATGAAGTGGGTCGAAGCTATGAATACTTTCACAAATGATTTCGCGACAACAACTCTTTTCCTTTTCAGCCAAGTCATTTCTTGTTTCAGTATTCCAAAGGAGATTGTCATTGATCATGACAGTCATTTCTAGAATAAGATGATGTTTGAGTGGCTTTAAAATTGGGATTTCGGCAAGAGCATTCGTCTCTGTACTATCCTCAAGCTAATGGTCAGGTTGAAGCCATGAATAAATCCCTCAAACTATCCTGTAAAGGAAAATCAATAAAGCTAGATCCAACTAGCACATAATGATATATCCTGTTCTTTGGGCATACTGGATGTCGGTTAAGACCACCACAAGTTTTACTCCTTTTCAACTAGTTTACTGTTTGGAATCAATCTTCCCTGTAGAATGTGAAATTCCACCTCTTAAATTAGCAGTTGAAATTCTTCCAGACACATGTAGTCTTAAAGAACACCTTATTCATTTGGAACATATTGATGAGCAGCGTCGAGATGCAACCAAAATAAATGAGGCTCATAAAAAGAGAGTAAAAAACAATATGACAAGACTGTTCATCCTAGGGTGTTCTCAAATGTGACCTTGTCTTGGTCTATGACCAAGATAAAGACACCTTGGAGGTAGGCAAGTTCAAACCTATGTGGTATAGTCCATTCATCATTAGAAAGGTCTTGAAGAAAGGTGCTTATGAGTTGGTTGACTTTGACGGAAATGTGTTGTCTAAGCCCAGAAATGGGCTCTATCTTAAGAAGTATTATGCCTAGGCTATTGCCTAGAATTTTCTTTACTTTGTAAATATTATACATAGTTGTTTATTTTTGTCTATGGGTCTTGTGGTGATGGTGGTATTTGGTCTGCTTTGGTAGAGGTGTCAATGGGTGATTTGGTGTATCTAAGATTCGCCAATGGTGCTAGTAGACATACTTGGAACTTAGCTTTCGCCGCTTGGGTAATATACTATCCATTTGGTCAGTTGTTAGTCGCAAGATGCACATGTATCAGTCCTGCATCCAAAAATATCGTTGAATACAGTGTTGTCATTATTTTACTATCTGAATTAATATCTTTTGGTACTGACCCATTAGTAGTTTATTTGGATTCACAGTTGGTGGTGTTTCAACTAAATAACATATATCATGTGAGAGATCCTTTATTACATCTCCAAATTTTGAGAATGAGATTATTACAAAGATGATTTAATTTTATTACTTTCATTCATATTCCACGATCAAAAAATTCATTTGCTGATTCTATAGCCAATCAAGCATTAGATTGGCACATTAATCATTCATCACATTACAATAAAAAATACCATGAAATAATTTGTATATATGATCAAACCATTGAGAAACTGTTTGTATATCGATATGAATAATATGTTCAAAATATTACAAAATGTGGACAAATGTCCTACAAAATTAGGGCTTAAGCCCGATCATGTCCATAAAAGATCAGTCATCTAAAATCTAAGTCAGTGGGCTCTGCCCTGGATGAGTATCACGAAAGAAGATGATGGAATTTGCCACCCATTGAAAGATCCGCACCCACTCTCGTGGTACTCCTACCACCAACCTCTGAACGATCTCAGGGAGATCCTCTATAGATACCATTGGAACCTAGTGAGTTAAACTCTCCAAGTTCCTCTACACTACATGTAAGACTCTCTCAGTCTCAGTTGTTGATCTCTTTGTGTCTCTCCCATGACGCCTATGCCTCGGCAGACCCTCAGGTCTCATTGGTCCAACATATGTATCACGATCACATAATATTGTAAGATTTTGTTTCACAAAAAATATTTTTTTACTTCTTAAATATCATATTCAGAATAAAAAAATCAAATAACATAAAAATTTAAAAATTTTACCCATCTTGTCCCATGCATCACCCTCAAGAAGGCCATATTCGGGTCATCTTGGTATTGTATGCCTGCATAGGGATAATCGTCTATAGCTATGATTTGTTCCTCCCACCAAAGGAAGAACTCATCATCAGATGCTGCTTGGGTGACCTCGCCCCCTCCTAGTTTCTTGATAAGATATGACCATTTGGCTATCCTTGGATCTCTAGGACCGCTGATGATGATAGACACTCTAGGTCAGAGTGTCGGTACTCTCTCAAAGAAGAAGGATCAAGTATGCTACCATATCTGAAATGCTTTGTTTTCCCTCGTCTCACTGAAGTTAGTAGTTTTTTCATACAAGTTAGGAGGCCTGTGCACCAATCAAATAGGACGAAGGCACTCTATTGCCAAGAATATGGCTGGTCGAGAGGCATGGTGTAGAGATACCGAGACTTCTACTTTGATAATGGTAAAGATAATGATCTTGATTGGCAAGATTCTCACATTCTTGATTGGAATTTGAGATCCGAACTTGTATGTTCCCTCTATGCAATAGATGTCTATGTAATAAAAAACATTTGGGCCTCCCCAGGTCCTTTCTTTTAGATCAGTTGCATCCCATTTTTGGGAAAGCCTTGTAATGAAGTAAATATCTTCTACATATATTTCCAAAGGCATTTTATCTATCATAAAGACCTCTTGGTCTGGGTCCCAATAATGGATAAGCATTTCTAGCAACCGAATTTGGATTTTCATGTTTGACAACATATAAAATTTGAGCAATCCACAATTTTTTAATGCATCCAATGCCACTGGATCTCATCAAACCTCATTTTCAACTTCACTTTGCTCCCTCTCCTTCCAAGCAATTGACATCATGCAATTGAAGAATTTTCATCCATCAGAATTTGAGTTTTTCAAATTTGTCTATGCATACGTGACTTTTCTAAATGACAGTCGCCTGTACATGCAAATTTTCCTTTGAAAACTCTCATGTAGAGCTTTCTACAAATGATTTTCAAAGGGTCTACCCACGTACAAGCAGAAGAAAATATTAAATTAAAAATTCCTACGGTGAAAAATCACTTGAATTTATTCAAAATGCATGAAAATATGACCAGACGAGTTTAGAATTACCTGGAATCCTTTGGTTGACGAATGGGTTGAGGAAATCGTGGAATATGGTTGCCTAATTTTTTCTCCCTAGCTCTTAAAATCTCAACACTTGCAAGTCAAAATGAATTGTGGTGAGTGGAAATGTCTTTTTATAATGAAATTTTAAAATCTCACTTTTATAAAGTTCATATTTTTTTATTTTTATTATTTCATGAACTTTTTTATTTTTGGCTTGAAATGTTGGGGAAGGTTGTTTTTCAGGGTAAGTGAAGACTTTGAGACATTTTTTCAACACTTCGATCCCACGATTGCAGGTCTATTGTGGTAGGTATCGTTTTCATTATTGGAATATAGGTTAGTATATATCACTTTTTTCCACTGCATTATCCACTTTAACCTCATACTGTGATGTTTTGCCATAGGGTCGATCCCATTATATTGCGGTTTTCAACCAATTTCACTCGCCATCTTATACAATCGTAACATAATGGTAGAGCCATTCCTTACACGGGCTTCCTAGTTAGATCCTCACTGGCATATATTGTCCATGCTACAAGAAGTGCTTAGGCTTGGAAGTCCTCTTAGTCCCGCCATGACTTTGCGACGAAGCCTCATTTCTCTTCTTCTTCGCTATTTTTTTGGCTTTATACCCTAGAGGCTCCAATGTGTTAAGTTGTATTTCTGCATTGCATATTGACTACTTGCACTCTTTTGGCCTTAAGACGACTTCATTTGGACTCATTTATAAGCCAATTTTGACCATGACCTTTTTGTAAGATCAAACCATGCATTCATTAGCCTCTGTGACTTGACACCTATTATCTGTGGAAAGAACATTCCTTTGAGTGTCGATGACCTGTTTTTCCAGCTTGCATTGAACATAGGAATGTTCCAGCCCAAGGAACTAGAGCATCTATTTTTGAACACTCATTCTTTCCACTGTACTATAGACATTCTTTTATTTTTTTCAGCCTTTAAATATGAAAAAGACAAAAATTATATATTCCAAAAAGAGTGGGAATGGGACATTTAATTCCATATTTGATTGCAGCAAGAGTCAGTTATGTCACCGTTGAACAAAGAAATCAAAATAATCCTTTCCTCCATTCGGGATGGGACTTAAGTCTACTATAGGAGATCCATAACCTTGTTCTTGACTTAGTCCTCCTCCAATTGGTTATCTCTTCCAATCATATGGAGAGTTTGTTAATGCCTCCTGCACTGAAAACTTATACAAAGTTATTTTATGCTGCCATATAGTCACATATGAGTCATACTTTTGTTCAAGGGAATTCAACCTGTGTCGGCCATTCTATGGTGTATCTTGACTCATTTTTTGTCGGCCATACCTGTTCTGTCAACGTTATCTTCAGTATCACATAAGTTATTTGGTCCTTTGCTCATGCTGGTTAAGGTCTCCATTGAATTCTTGCTAGTGGGTCTACTCTTATCGACTCCGAAAAATTTCTCTGAGAGTAGGCCTAGAGCCACACCCTAGCCCTATTTACATTATTATTAGGTGACCTTATTCTCAACATCGATCAATATCACGGGTCCTTGATTGAGTGGTTTCCCTTGTCTTCAACGTTAGCTTACATTATCACACATTAGGATTCGTGCAGTACCTTGGTTTCCATTTGACCCTATTGGTGGATTCCTCGCCTTTGTGTCAGCTTTCATTGTTGGTTGGTTTAGAAGGTTTCTATCATGTGCTAGCCACATCTTGTGTATGCCAAAAACATACTTCAGAATGATTACTTCATCATTATTTGTCCGAGTTCTTCCAAATTACTGGCCCGCGGATTACATCGCGCTGGTTGATGTAGGATGCCTTAATGGCTTCCTTCCAGTGGATCATTTCCCATTGACTCCAACTCATTACTCTGGGAATAAGATCTAGAGTCCTTTTTTCAGTACCTTAAGGTTTGCAATCATCAGTGGCATAATTATTTGCTATCAACAGTGAGAATACATCAATGTTTCCTGATTGATAAATTCTCTCAAGCGTTCGACTTCAACACACTTATTCACAGTTGTTAGATTATACTAGGGTACCTTGACTCTCATCATCATTATTGATGAGTTGTCTCACGTTTGTTAACAATATACACCAATGGCCAGTAATTAAATGATTTCTCACATGGTTGATTTCAGCTCATTTATTCCCATAGTGTAGAAATGTACCATCTACGATCGGTGAAGACCCCAGGTTGTGTCAGCATCTTGGTTCGCTTGTCAGTGCTTTTAGTTTGCTGCCAGTGCTACCAACCACCCTTATATTTTGCATTTTATCTCAACAACATTCTATATGTTGACACTTGAGTTTTATGCAGTATCACTATTCCACCTATATGACATGGTACTATTATGAGGACTAGTTATGTAGTATCAGTGATCATACATTCTTTGAGCATCATTGATAAGTTCTTATATATGTGATATTGAGACATTGCTTTGTTGTGTTTCTTTGCGGTTATGATCAGATGATCCACTATGTATTCTCCAGTATTCTTTTTACACTATGTATACATGATGGATCCGTTTGTACTTGATCAACATACATGCTTTACTATCTCTGAGCATGGGTATGCTCGCCTTAGACATGAGTCTTCTTTGATTCCTTCTAGAGGTATTTAGCGGGTTGAAATATGGTGATTTACTCTCAGGTTCTCAAATTATCTCTCTTTTTACTTAGTACATTTTGGTCATCATGTACCCCTTCTAACCTCATATATTAGGGGGCATCTGTTATAACATCATTAAACACTCCTGTAGTTATGATGCTCATATATGGACTTGGGCAGCCCTTTCTCATTCAAACTTGATCACTTATTATTTTTTTTTTTAAATTCCATACTCGACTCTGCCCTTATAAAAGCACGTGTAATCACGGGTACCATAATACCGAATCCGCATACATAATTTAAAATATGAAAAAAAATATTTCCTATTTCTTGGGCGGGGTTTACGGGTTTCACCAAAAGCCCACCTACAAGAGCCCGTGGCATAACTGAATAAGTTGATTTCTAGTGGTATTTATACACCTCATGGGAAGGCCTAGATCATACAAGGAGATAAGATATCGACATTATAGTCCCTTTGTCCTAAGATCTAGTATGATTTTCCCTATGCCTCCTGCACTCCCAGTCATAGGAAACCCTTGTTTCCCTGCAAAGATGTTCATCTTCCATTATATGACATCCTTTTGCACATGTTGAAAGGTGATCTTTGAGGCTTGGGCTAGACAGATCTAGAGTAAGGTTTCGTTGATGCAGTGGTTAGATCAGGTTGTATTCTTCCACTCCTATTTTCTGATATCAATAAAGAAGCTCTGTCTTGTTCTTGAAATGTTATGATCTCATTTTTTTATAATTAATGTCTAATATATCATGATTTATATGTTGATGATTGATGATCTAGCATGTTTATTATGCACATTCTTTGAACTAATTTCTATGTATATGCTTCTCTGAATTGTGTTGCAGGTATAGTCACTTTGGAGGAGCCAAAGTGTTTGGACCCTACAGGATCGACATTAAACGTAGGACCTCTGGCTACTCTTCAAAAACAAACTTTAGTAGTTTTCATAGTTTTCTTGCTTGAATGTATGCTTCTTATTGATATTCTTCCTTCAATATTTTGAGGTCGTCAACCCTTACCTTAGGGAAGTTTTTCCCGCAAACAATAATCAATTTATTGATATGCAAAATCTCATAAATAAGATGCCATAGAATCAATTACACCATGTTAGTATTCAAGAGGATGTGCCATATTGTAGATATTGTAATCACTGTCATGATGAATCCACTTATGCCATTGCAAGAAGAATTTTCAATAGTACAGAGGCAGGGACTATTAATCAGATTAATCATTTTGACAATGAAAAGGAAAATGATAAGAGTCTTGATAACGAATTAACTCAAATTATCAAAGACATGCAGTATAGTCAAGAAAAACTAATAGCGGATCATGCCAGAGAAATGACTTCCATGGGAAATAGGTTAGAGGTAAAGGAAGTTACTCAATATAATCAAAGGATCAACTTTTAGAACATGGTGGATACCATAGAAGAGGAACATGTTGAGGAGCTAAGTTCCATAAAAGAAAAATTTAAGAAAGAAATGAATTCTATTCAAAACGATCATAATAGAATGATAAAGGACATGGAAGCTAATCAAATATCTCTTTAGAATAGGTCATTATCTAGAGAAGAAAAACATACCAAGGAGATGAAAATGATGGAAACTAATCATTCTAATTAGATCACCACCTTGCAAGACCATTTGATCACCATGGAGGAAAATCATCCCAAGGAAATCAATTCCATTGAGGATAGGCTGCAGAGCTTGATTAATGACATGAAGGGTGATAACATTAAACAAATTAAAATTATGGAATCAATACATGCAGAAGAAATGAATGCCATAATAATTGAGCATATCACTCTTCAAAGTAAGCTAAAAATGTTGGAAAAACCACAACTCCAGCCAACACCAAAGGATCTAGTACAAGAACCTCCCAGTCTGCCCAAGCAACTGTCGAGCAGTAAAAAGGATCTTTTTCACCTCTATTTACCCTACATTAATTATCAATCCAAGTAAGATTTGTTAGCTCAAGAGTGTACTCAGTCTGAGGCGGTCACTTGTCAAGAGTAATGCTAGTAGTATACTGCTTTTACAAAAGTAAATAAATGCTGGAAACAAACTCTAAATGTAATGGAAAGAAATTGAAATGCTTTGTAACTAAATCATTCATTTAAGATACTACAACACTCATCATTCAAGGGTGCAGTAATGATAAATCTTCCCTTTGTAAACTGATGCAAATGAAAAGCAATCAAAGAGAAGATCTCCAATCTGGGAACCAGACAACAATAGTCAATGTTCACTAAAGTTGAAGACCATTATGCTCAAACCAAAGCAATTACTTGAAATGATAATTCAATTAACAGAGAAGGGAACATCAACTAATCTATTTGAAAAGATTGAACAACAAAGCTTTAAATTACAGAAATGAATTAAGTGACAATCGTAATCTAAAGGAATTAAGCAACAATATTTAACTAGGAAATGATTTGAACAACAAACTGAGAATGGATCAACAACCTAAAGTAAGTCTTACAAAATATTGAACAACAAACTGAATCAAGTGCAAATGCTCAGCGAACCAAATCAGATGTTAACACACAACGAATCTATAATGATGGAATCAGTAATCTAAGCTTTAGCATAATAAATATTAACCACGATGATAAAGAAATAACAATTGTAGTTGCAATGGAATGCCAATCCAAATGAACAACAATCACACTTAGAGGTAAACCGTAGCTAAATAAACAATAATACCGATCTGTAAATGCACAACAATGTTACTCTGTAAACGAACAGTAGTGTTGATCTGTAAAGGAACAACAATGTTACACAGTAATGCCAATCTGTAAGGGAACAACAATGCGATACGATTTCAGAATGAACAGTATAACATTTCAGTTGCAAAATATAACCTTACTATTCAAATATGAATTAAATATAACAGATCCAGTAAACGAAATGATAAGGAGCAACAGATTACTGAATGAAGCAAGTAAAAGAAATCAAACCACACACGACTGGGAATTGGAAAATAATGGTACAGGAAGCAAGTGATCCACTAGGGCTGAGCCCTTAGCCTCCAGGGATGCACTGCTGTGGTTACTCCAGAATAAAAGACAGAACAACAACAAAGTTTACGTATTAATCATGAAAACAGAGTTACAGTAATCGCTCTTTAAAGAGAGTCGATGATCAAAGTTTAGTTTGCAACAACAAATTCTATAAAAAAACAATAATCCACCCCTTGGGCTAGAAGCACTGTCCCTTTTTATAGCGGCCAGGCAGAAAAACCAAAGATACAGCTATTCTTAAGGTAGTAATCCCTCAGGATCAAAGGATCCTAAGGGATTCGCCATATCGTTATCCTTCAGTTATCTCTTCATCCTCTTGTGCTGATTTGGTATTTCTTCTTCCTTTTCCTGGCTCATGCACTCCAATCTGGATTTCCTTGTTTGGATGCGGTTCCCTGTCAAAGGGACAATAGTTGGTTTTGCCTTGTCTTTTCCTTTGAAATGGTGATCTTCCATTTTCTTCATTTTTTGCATAGAAAAAGGTAATGATTAGTTATTTTACATTACTTACAAATCTCTTAAACTTTATCATAATCCTTCATCATATGCCCATTTCATAATGTAAAGAAGTTATGAATTAAAGGAAAATATAACGAAATAAGTGGCAATTACATACCTTTTCTAATGCTCAACACACCCCCCTTCTTACCCTTTTTCATGCCCTCATGAAAACATTGTAATTGACATGCAAGGCAGTTAGGGAATAGGCTGGAGAAGGGTTCTCAGTTGGTGGTCTATAACCATGATTCCTAGCTAAGGTTTCGAGAATATGACCTGTCTGACCTTCAGGCAATTCATATAAAGCTCTATACCCTAGTGCATGATACCAAATGACTGGACTTTGGAACCTACATCCTAACCAAGACGGGCCTTCTCTCAAGATGAGGTCACCATAGATAACCAAGCGGTCAACAGCTAGCTTAAAATTCTCATAATTGAATGGTTCTATGTTTTGGATATTCTGATTAGAAGTCTGGTATTAGAATTTAGCTGCTGCTATGGAAAGGTCTTTGATGGTTAAGAAGTATTCTACCCCTTGCCGGATAACTGCTGTGTGAATAGGTCCCAATGTCTGGATCACACACTGAGTTCTCATTAGGCTCTTATGTTTATTCCATAATTGTAATGGGTCTCTAGGTTCACCCCCCACCCATTGATCTAATCCATTCTCCTATCTTTGGAAGATATTGTAGGCTTTAAGCCACTTTATTTGATTAACACCAAAAGAAATGAATGCCTGAAGTTGGACATCACCCACAAAAGGGCTAGGGTTCTATTCTGTTTCTCCATTTAACACAAGATTGTGCAAATAAAATTCACATAACAATCGATGAACTTTCACCCCGTAATTCTTACAACAGTTTATGAAGTCATCAATGGTTTTTATCTCTATAGGCACTCCTGCCTTGACAACCTTAATTTTCAATTGTAAATATATTTCCATAAAAAACAAAGCATAGTTTCTGGCAGGTGCCCTACACGCTAGAACATCAGTATACAGAGAACATAAGGTATCCATTTGATTTATAACTATGTCTAGTCTATGGGTTACCTTTTTGACTCTTTCCTCTACCTTTTGCCATCCATCGAAGGCCTGGATTTCCAATGCATTGATGTTCTTTAGCTGTTGTTGTAACTTCTAATATTTTTCTTGAGGAACGGTTTCCTCTGTGAGTTTCTCTATCGTTTGTTGGGCTTGTGCCAAATATTTTTGCAGAGTTACTATCCTCGGGTCATTATCCATCATGATAGTTTTTTGCTGGAGATATACTTGGATATCCTTATTGCAACATCTAGTCTTTATGGTCTATGTTTCCTTCTCACTAGAGGACAGTGCCTCTGTCTGGACTTCCTTATAATAGGCCAGTGCGTTGTCCGTTTGTGCTTCTGCATTTGCAACAGCCAAATGCTATTCCTTGCAATTCTAAATAACAGGTTCGACTTGAGTCCTCTTGGTCTTTTTCTTATGGGGTTTTTCCTGGGTGGTTGCACGCTTTGCCCCAGAGGTTCCTCTCGAGTTCTTCCCCATTTTTAAGACTATTTTTTGTTGTCGGAGCTGCTTAATAACGTTAAGAAATCTCTGCTATTCCTTTCGCAATTTTTTAATTTCATTTGTTTTCTCAGAAGGAACAATCGTTTCTTTTCTCAAGCCTGGGCTTTGTACTTTAGGCATTGTACCCTCACCTTGGCCAATTTCCATGTTTCCTTCTTGGAACACCTCCTTAGTGTTCTGTTGATCAGGTTTTTTAGGGGTAGAAACCCTGGTTTGTTCTGCTGTCTCCTAGGCAGCTTCTTCTTCACCCTCTTCTTCATCATGCAATTCTTCGGGTGTATTCTGACTAGGGACAGATTGTTCTTCTTCCTCCTCTTCGACACTCTTTTCCCCAGATACACTCTTATCATGAGCAGAGTGATCCTCTTCTTCTTCCTCCTCGTCACACATTTCCTCACATGCACTTTTATCATGAACAGAGTGCTCCTGTGACCCTTCTTCAGTATGGGGGTTGAGTGGGCTGTGAGGTTGGACATACTCACCCATATTGGCCAAAATTTGGGCCAATTCATCTTTTTGCAGAGGGTTTTGTAGTGTAATTTCACTACGTTGCTCTGTTTCCTCCCCTTCTTGCTAACCGGATTGCTCAGTCTCCTCCTTTGGTTCTTCTTCATCATTTTCCTCCAATTCTTCTTCATTCTCCCCACCTTCCAGTTGTGGGGGTTGTTCATCTTCCGAATCATGTATTTCCACAGGATGGCTAATGTCTCCCTGGGAATTTCCTAGCATTCCTCTGCTCCTTTCCAATCTAATAGATTGTCTTCATTTCAGTGGTCTGCTCGATGTGCTGGCAATATGTTTTCGTTTTGGGGCTGGCAAAGCTAGTCCCCTATCTATCGAGAAAATCAATTCTTCCCAACTACTCTGCTGTTGGGCAAGACTGTAATTGAATATCAATCGAATTAAACCATGATGGCTTACCACTGACTCTACATGGCGAGATTTTCTCATGCTTCAGGCAATATCATGTAATAAAAAGTTTAAGAACGCAGGCAAATTCACGACATATTTTTGCTTTAATACGGCTAAAATTTTGAGATGGCGTGGTCTTACCATGTCTTTTCTACCATAATAGGTGATGTAGCTTTGGATAATTCTCACCAATTCTGCCCAAGGCTCTCCCAGGGTTGCCGACAGGACTCCTTTCCCTTTGATAGTAATGTTCTGCCCTTCATCCTGGAAGATGGTTATGGCGTCTTGCAGTCTCACCTTTTTTAGAGTCCACATAGGTCAAGTGGCTGGCAGTCTCGAAACTTCAGCAATTATGTCATCTGTGACTGCTATCTATCTCCCTCTCACCATGGAATAATTTTCCTGCAAATTCTGCAGAAACTCGATTGCCACCGTCTTGTTAGATTGTTGTAGATGGTTAAGGTAAGCTATCCATCCTGCCCTTGCTAGGATTTCTCGTGCGGTGTCAGAGACCATTAACACATGGTTCATTGTGAATTGATATTCCTCTCATCTTATTCACACTTAGCACACTGTAAAAACATAGAGACGACGATGGAACAACATCCTGTTCAAATTTTTAACTTACTGCTAATTTTTGCAGAGAAAAACACGGAAATGGAGTTGGAACAACAAGCCATACATATTGGGAAACAAAATACCGTTAGACTTGATATTCCTAAGTTTTGGTGAAGTCATAATACCTCCGAATAATGGGCTGACACGTATGCTAGTGAATTATGGAGATCACCCGCGCCCCCCTGTAATGTGATAGGCCGTCCTCAACCGTCAAATAAAGGAGCAACATGCTGAACTGCAATTGTACAATGGAATAAAGGAACAACGTATAGATATATGACATGTTTACAAAAATGAGCGGAATACCGAAATCGAGGTGTATGATAGAATCGCTAATAAATATGGAAATGCCATGCTATGATGCGAAAAATGGAGGATAGGACAACTGACATGAATAAAAGTTCTTATGCAGTCATTATCCACTTTTTTTTTTTAAACTGTAATGGTTATAGATTTTATTTATTTAAAAATATCTTGGGTCTTTGCCGGAGCGAATCCTATTACATCGCAAAGTTCTAACTGTTGCTGATTATGATCTACTTGATTTTCAGGGAATTTGAACAAAGCTTTCATTGTTTACAATTAGCAGTCCTTTCATAAGAGAGCTGCCTTTGTTTGCCATTTGATCAGCTTCACTATTTGACTTTCTAAGAATATGATAAAACTTGCACATGTCGAAGTCTAAGAGAACTCTCTTCAATCTGTCCAGTATTTTGTTGAGGTTGGCATTGCTAAACAATGTTCCCACATTTAGATTTTTTATTATTATCTCTGAATCTCTGAAAACTTGAAGGTCTTTGGTGCCTTTGTCTCTTGCAATAAGGCAAGCTTTGAGAAGCCCGAGAATCTCTGCTTGATTGTTGGATTTCTGGCCTAATCCCAAGCTGAAACAGTCTTTTGAAACCCCTTCCAGATAGTAGATGACCCCCCTAGCACCAGTAGCACCGGGATTACCTTTGGACGCTCCGTCAAAGAAAATTGTGAATAAGTTTTGAGTCCGCCACCAAGATTGAAAATTGTCGTCATCGTCTCTTATGCACCAATCCTGATTGACCTTTTGAGGGGAGAGGGGATTCTTACGCAGATAAGGCTCTAGCGGTCCTAGCCACCTTTTTTCTTCGAGCAATAACAAAGGGTCATCTTTGAAATACTACTGTTAGGCTGCTTCCAGGAGAAAGGATTTAGCTTTTGCAGCTACTTGCAACGGTGAGTGCCTCATCTCTCTAAAGATTAGCTGATTGCGGGCCAGCCAAAGCTGCCAACAAACATATTTGGGGAGAGCTGTCCAAATTTTGTGCCAGAATGATTTGGGAGGGATGCATTGGGGATAGCATAGGCTCCATGAGGCAAAGAGATCTGAAACAGAGATTTGGGAAGGCGATGTGATCTGAAATTCCTATTCATTGATTCCCAAAACTTCTTTAGCAAAGTTGTACTCCAAGAAAAGGTGCTGGGTTGTTTCGACATTGTTGCTGCATAACACACATCTATGCGGCCCTGCAATATTCCTTTTTTCCAGGTGGTCACCAGTTAAGATTTTATTATGGACCAGAGTCGAGGAAGAAATTCACTTTTGGTAAGGCTAGGGAATCACAGACATTCCTCCAGAAGGCCGGAGTTTGTCTGTTGTTTCTTGAAGCCTACAAAGCTCTGTAACCTGTAGCTGTGGTGTAGACTCCAGACTGGCCCCATCCCCAACTATCTTTCATGGATCTGTTGACAGGGGCTGCTTCCTCCAATAGATCTTCAAGCAGGGTTTGTTGAAGGGAAAACCAGGCAGGGACTCCATGAACATCCCATCCTGCCCAATCTCCACGTTGATCCCATTTTGAAAGATCGTATATGGTGTTGAATCCTGCTTGCTTCAGCCAATCCCTGAGATCAGTTATGTCCTCATTATTGTTCAGTGGTTCTTTCCCCATAATGCTATCGAGCCACAGGTGGGTGCATTTGCCATTGCCAGGAATCCTGTAGACCTGTTTGTTGAAGAAATTGCTGCTTCTGCAACATAATTTCCACACATGTGTGCTGTTTACTGTACTAGCATTTTGCAGATTGCTGAGGGATTTGTTGAGTCCATACTTTGTACGCAACGTGACGCTAACTAGATGAGAGGGCTCGTGGATCAACTTCCACAAAACATTTCCTCCCAGCGCTAGATTGACGAGAGCTGGGTCTCTAATTTGCAGCCCACCTTCTGCCATTGTTTTTTTCACCACTTCCCAGATCACCAGATGAATTTTGTTTTCGTTGCCCTTACCTCCCTGCCACAAGAAGTCTCTGAGCAGTTTTGGAGATCTGCTCCATCACATTTCTTGGTGCTAGGAGAAACACTATCTGGAAAATTGGTGGCGCCGACATCATGGATTTTATTAGAATTACTTTGCCTCCCTTTGTCAGCCAATAGCCTCCCCACACTGCAATTTTTGTTTTAATTTTCAAGATTATTTCGCTCCAAAGCAATCTTTTATTGGCTCCAGATACGATAGGAAGGCCCAGGTACTTGAATCTTTCCCATGTTGCTTGACCTTTGAATCTGAGGAGAGTGGTTATGCCATTGAGGTCCCTCTGGTCTATATTCCAGCTAAAGACTTTGCTTTTGCTCTCATTGATTAAAGCCCCAGAGGCTTTGCAATAACTTCTGAGTACAGTGTCAATGGATTTGGCTATTCTGATGGAGGCTCCGCCAAGGAGAAGGGAATCATAAGAAAATAGAGCATGGTTCAGGGCATCTGCTCCATGGGAAGGTTTGAGACCCGGAATGTTGTCATTAAGTCTTCCAGCAGTGAGTTTACGACTAAGGGAGTCTGCCATTATGATGTACATGAATGGGGAGAGAGGGCATCCCTGCCTGATACCTCTCTGAGCTTGGAAGAAATTTGTGGGGCGACCATTGACTAAAGGGGCAATCCACAGTTTGTCGATGCAAGCTTTAATAAGATTAACAAATTGGGTCGAAAAGCCAAAGGAGAGAAGGACTTTGCTAAGGAAAGAGCGATCTACTCTATCGAAGGCGTTTGCCATATCTAATTTAATCAACATACCTTTTTCATGCCGCCGCTTGCTTGAGTGTATAGTCTCCTGAACTTGGATTACATTATCCAGAATATGCCTGCCTTCCACGAAACCACCTTGAGGAAGGGAGATTAGTCTTTTTAACAAAGGCTTGATCCGATTTGCTAATAGTTTGGCCAGTATTTTATATGAAGCGTTTTACAACGAAATGGGCTTGAATCTTGCAAATGACTCTGGGTTGGTGTCTTTAGGGATTAAAGCGAGGTAAGTGGAGTTGGTTCCTCCACCTATCTTGGATTTTTTCATAAACCAACCTATCATTTTGAGGAGATTAGCCTTGATAAGGTGCCAACAAGCTTTGTAGAAATGGATTGTATATCCATCAGGCCCGGGGGCCTTGTCTGCGTCCATGGACTAGATAACATTAATGATTTCCTCCTCAGTGAATGGTTTGCAGAGAGTTGTGTTATCTTCATGACTGATGAGAGAAGGGATATTAGTGAGGAAGTCAGTAGCTTCCTCATTGTTGCTTTGGGTTCCTTCTTTGTAAAGTTTCCTCTAGTGGGTTTTGGCGGTAGCTTTGACTTGATTAAACCCTTTGCAGACATTACCCTCAACTGTTTTGATTTCTGCTATATGGTTCCTTGACAATCTCGCTCTATATTGCCGGTGGAAGAAGGAGGTGTTCCGGTCTCCAGCCTTCAGCCACAAACTTCTAGATTTGAGTCTTCAGTATTCTTCTTCCTTTCTGAAAGCTTGGTATGTGGATTATTGGGCTTTTATTTCCTTTTCAAGCAACTCTGTTGTGATATCTTTGCTTTCCATCTCTATTTGTTGAGTCTGCAATGCATGGACTGACTCCTTTCTTTGATCGATAGGAGAAGGGGCTGGTCTCTTTATCCAGTACTTCAGGGCCTGTTTTGTGGCTTTCAACTTTTGCTCCCAGACATAGCTTGGGGATCCCATGAAAGTTTCAGCCCATGCTGCCTTCACTGTCTCTAGAAAACCTTCCCTCTCGATCCAAAGGGGGCTAAACCAAAACGGAATAGGCCCCGGGTCTTCTTCATCTTCCAAAAGGAGCTGAATAGGCTTATGATCAGAAGCAAGTTTAGGCAGAATTTTTGTGATGATTATCTTTTTGTTCATCATTATGGAGCTTTGCACCAGGAATCGGTCTAAACATGTTGAGATGTGATCTGCACCAACTTTGTTATTGGACCAGGTGTAAATTCCGTGGATAGGATTGAAGTTTGAAAGGTCCCAGCGCTGAACGAGCTCCTCCACCATGACTAGCATGGGGTCTCTGTTGCTTGACCCGCCCCTCTTCTCTTTTGCTTTCATTATGATATTAAGATCCCCAGCTATGGTGATATTGCTAGGAGACAACTGCTCTAAAAAGGCGGTGAGGGAATTCCAACATTCTCGTTTTTCATAGTAAGAAACTGGGATGTAAAGATTGAAGAGGGAGATAGAAAACTTACTTGCTTTGTGCATCAATTCTGTGAAAATCTAATGTTGTGTTTCATGATGATTTTTCAGATGGAAAAGGTCTTCGTTCCAGAGAGTTTCCAACCCTCCAAAAATTCCCCTTGAGCTGACTGCTTTTCCTGTTCTTTTATTCCACTTTGAACTGCTTATCTCTAGAAGGGCTTGGCCTTCTATTTTGGTGTCTTGGAGTGTGAGGATATCTGAGGGTTCTGCTTTCATAAGATCCTTAACTGCTTCAATTTTGGAGGGATTCCCCAGTCCTATACAGTTCCAAGAGACAAGATTCATTATTTACTTAAGGGGGGATTGAGGCCTCCCTTGGAAGGCCTTGGTCTGATATTTCACCTAATAGTCATTTCTATTGTAGCTTGGCTTCCTTGTATTTTGAGTCTTTCTGCTTCCTCCTCCCTCTTTTCTTTGCGAGATTTCCTTCCCGCTTTTTTTGTTTGTCATTCATAGGTTTCATCCTCCGAAGAACCGGAGCTTTCCACTGGTTTTTTCCTTGCTATTTCTGCATATGAGGGATTGGAGGGACTGCCTTGGATGGCCTCGTTCTGTATTGCTTCCCCTTCCTCTTTGTTTGAAGGTGGAGTGTCTGCCTGTTCTACATTCTCCTAAGGTAGGGTTACTTGATTGATCTAAGCACTTTCTGTCCCATTTAGCATTGCTTCCTTTTCCTAGTTGGATTTGGCGCTACTAGGGCCTCCATCCATCTTGCCTTTTCCTGTGCCTTTTTTTGAGGTTGCATTTTTCTGGACTAGAGTCCATTGTTCCCCATTTTGTTTGTCTCCTTGCTCCTCCATTTTCTTTTTACAGTTCTTTACAAAGTGTCCATGACCGTGGCAATGTATGCATTTAAAGGGTAGCTGTTCATAGTCTAACTCCTGGACATGCGTCCAACCAACTACAGTGAGTTTGATAGCTTCCGGTAAACCCTCTTTTAGGTCCACTTCTACGCAGATGCGGGCACATGAATACTGGTCTTTTCTCGTAGCTTGATCTATGTATTTTCCTAGTGCATTACCTATAATCTGGAGGGATTTTTGGTTCCAGCAGTGAAGAGGCAAATGGGGGAGCCTAACCTAGACCGAGACAGTAGAAGGGATGTCCTGGGTGGGATCGAAGTGAGGAGACCATTTGTTTAGGTAAAGACCCTGGGGTCCCATAAAATACGGTCCATTTCTAAAGATTAAGCCTCTGTCATTTGGGTTTTTGAAGACAAGCACAAAGAAACCCTTACCTACAAAATAACTTTTGACTCCCTCTTTGATCAAGGGCTTCCAATTCCTTTGAGTCCATTCATCAACTGTCTTGGGAGAAGGCCAGAGGCCCGTGAACTGACCTATGAGGCCTCTCTCTGCAAGGTTCAAAGCTACTTTGCAGGTTTCTTCTTCTAGAAGGGCCACCGATGGAATTGTGTCCAGTTTCTTAATGAATTTCTACTAAACAACTGAGGGAGGGCGCTTTGGTCCAACTGTTACCATTGCTCTGAAAGCTAGCATATTCGGGGGTGTCAAAGGAGGGTCAGGGTCCTCGCTGGCCTCCATTGATAGAGGCTGGATGAATGGTGGGCGCAGTGGTCATGTTCGCGCTGGAGCAGTCGACAGCTTGCAGAGCGCGCGTTCTTTCTGTTCTTTCATAGTCATTATCCACTTTAACCATCATGATTGATTTGTAAATGATTTTCTTGTATCAAAGGTTCGAAAGGGTTATGTACATAATCTCATTTGAAATCACTATAAATATATAAGAAGAAGGATTTTATAATGACTATTGGTGTATAAGAAATATGACTTCAATACCATCAACAGAGCTCTGTTTCCCACAGGTATCCATAACCTTGACAGAGTTGCTTATTTCACCCTTGGAACCATAATCCTTTGTGTATGCCTAGGAAAGTGCTGTACAATGTCAGAATGGAGGCCATTGTGCTGGCTTGGTAACTAGATGAATCATGATGCCATTCACCAGGAAGGAGTGAAAGGTGGACAAGCCAGCTCGTGATGAGACCTCCTGTTCCAAGGACTTTTTATTTTTCTGATGTGCCTCTTGGATCATATCCCAGGTGTGGTGGCCATAGTGGGAATGCCACTTCACTTTGTTCCTTATGATCATGGTAGGCTGGCTCTTGATGAGACCCCCTATCCTTCATCTGACAAATCATGTTAGTAATCATATAGATATACATTTTTTCTTTTTCTTCTTTTCTTTTATATAACACTTTTCCTATTTATATACAGAGGGTGGCTCAACACTCCTTAAGAGTAGGGATGGTAGAAGAAGTCTGAACATCTCAATAGAGAAAAAGGTGCCCTTATTCTTATTCAATAATAATGATCAAAGAGAATTATGGGTATTTAGAAAGAACCATCATGATAAAAATAATCAATCATATTGGTATTAGTGAAAATAATGATAGCAAAGTGATATAAATAGTTGTGTCCTTTCCTCTTTTCTCTTATCAATTCGAAGTAATTTCCTTTAAAGATGACGATTTTTCTTTGATTTACTGATTTCAGTATCCTCTAGTTTTTGTATTCTTGCATAAATGTATGGCTGTGCCTTAAATGACAATCACTCACAAAAATCCTTTAAAATGGTGAAACACACATACACACAAAAAGAAGAAAAATGCACTCAAAAAGTGTTGTTCTTTAGATGGAACAACTATTGTTTCTTTAGAGGGACAACAAAAGAATATTTGCACACAAAAACCGCAAGAAAAAAGAAAAAAACATGCTCGAAGTTGCTGTTCCTTGAGAGGAACAACAATGGTTCCTTAATTGGAACAAAAAATAAAGCAAGCACAAACAAAAGATGCAGAAATGCTGTTCCTTCGGAAAGGAACAACAAAAAAATGAAAGTTCTATTCCTTCGGAAAGGAATAACAGAAATGAAAGTGCTATTCCTTTGGAAAGGAATAGCAAAAACGAAAGTGTTGTTCCTTCGGAAAGGAACAACAAAAACCGAAAGTGCTGTTCCTTTGAAAAGGAACAGTAGAAAAATGAAGGTGCTGTTCCTTCGGAAAGGAACAACAGAAAAACGAGTGTTGTTCCTTCAGAAAGGAACAGCAAAACCGAAAGTGCTGTTCCTTTGGAAAGGAACAAAAAAAATGCGGATGTGCTGTTCCTTCGGAAAGGAACAACAAAACATGAAAGTGTTGTTCCTTCGGAAAGGAACAAAAAAAAGGCGAAAATTCTGAAGGAATAACAAAAATGCAACGGTGCTGTTCCTTCGAAAAGGAACAACAAAACGACGAAAATGTTGTTCCTTCGGAAAGGAACAGAAAAATGCAAAAGTGTTGTTCCTTCAGAAAGGAACAACAAAATGGCGAAAATGCTGTTCCTTCGGAAAGGAACAACAAAATGTGAAAGTAATGTTCCTTCAAAAAGGAACAACAAAAATGAAAAATTGCAGAAATGTAGAAATTTGTACAAAAAGTAATTTACACAAACATAACATAAAAAGTTATGTACAAAATTTAAAAGCGATCAAATTATTTAGTGAATCGAAGGCGAGGAAGTGTTCTCTTCCTCAGCTAGAATCTGCATGTCAGAGTCTTCTCGGAGTTGCTAGTAAAAGGATTCCCGAGTAAGCGGTTTGCGGTACAGTCGAACTCGGTGACCATTTTCTTTAAAGGTATGTCTAGATCCGTCAATGGTAGTTAAAGTAATGGTAACATTATCATGCACTTTCTGGATTTCATACAGTCCTAGCTAGCGAGTTTGAAGCTTCCTCAGAAAATCCTGAAACCTGGAATCGTATAGGAGTGCCCAATCTCCTTTGTGGAAGACTTTCTTTTTTATGAGGGCGTCGTGCCATTTTTCTCTCTGTTGTTGGATTAATGCAGTATGTTGAAGAGCCGAGAGCCTGATTTCATCTAGCTCGTTGATTTGCTGTAGTCTATTAATCTAGGCCTCACTTAAATCTAGACCGACTTCTTGTGCTATTCTCAACGTTTGTATTTCGAACTATATTGGAAAGATGGGTTCCTTTCCGAATACTAGCTGATATGGTGAATAGCTGGTGGTGTTTCTCCACGTTGTTCGGTATGCCCATAAGGCTTCCGACAATCTTGTAGCCCAATTGCGTCTGTGTGACGCAATGGTTTTTGTTAATATTGCTTCTATTACTTAATTCGTGCTCTCTACTTGGCCATTTTCCTGTGGGTGGTATGGAGTGGTAATCTTGTGCTGAATATGATAGTTTTTTAATGTTGCAACGATTTTATTACAGCAAACTGTGGTCCTCCGTCCATGATTATGTCTCTTGGGAGGCCATATCGCACAAATATCTGGAACAGGAAATGAATGACGAAATCCTCTGTAGCTCTTGGAAGTGCCTCTGCTTCAACCCATTTGGTCACATATTTTGTTGCTACCAAAATATATGTTTTCTGGTTTGATGATGAGTTGATCAGACCAACAAAATTGAGCGCCCAACGCTCAAATGGTTCAATGACTAGCTGTGGGTTCAAAGGCATTTCGTCGGACTGTCCAGGGCATCCTGCTCTTTGGCAACTATCACAGGCTTGAACAAATTTCTTCGCATCTTTGAAGATTGTGGGCCAGTGATACCCTGTTTGCAGAACTTTGTGACCAGTTCTTCGATCTGTGAAATGTCTACCACATGGTCCGTCATGACAGGCTTTCAGAATTTCAAATATTTCATCTTCACGGATGCATCTTCTGATGTGCATATCTGCCCCTGTATGAAATAGGTAGCCCCCAATGCAAGAAAATCGGGTACTACGCTGCACAATATATTTTCATTCATTGGGGGTCAGATGCTTTGGTAATTTGCCTACTGCTAAATAATTTTCAACATCAACAGACCAGGGTGTTTTGACAGTAATAGCGAATAAATGTTCATCTGGAAATTGATCTTCGACTACTACTGTGTCCACTGGCTTTGGCATTCGTGAGAGAAAATTGGTTGCAAGATTCTCTTTCCTAGGTCGATCTTTTATTGTAATGTCGAATTCCTGCAATAAAATCAACCATCTTGTTACTCTACCATTTGTAATTGGTTTATTTGCTAAATATTTTATGGCTGAGTGATATGTGTATAAAACAATAGGATATCGAGTGATATAATGCCTAAATTTATTCACAACATGTATTACAGCTAAAAATTCTTTTTCAGTAACAATATAGTTTAGCTCAGTAGGAGACAAATTCTTGCTAATGTAATAGATTGCATATGGTTTTTTGTCTTCTTCCTACCCAAGGACTGTTCCAATAGTTGTGTCCAAAGCATCTGATGAAATTTGAAATGGCAGGTCCCAATTTGGGCCTCTGAGCACCGGGCTGTTGACACAAGCTTTTTCAGATCCTCAAAAGCATGGTCACATTTATTTGTCCAAACAAAATCAACATTCCCTATTAGTGTGTATAGAGGTGCATCTATTTGAGAAAAATGTTCTATAAATCTCCTATAATAACAGAAAATCCAAGAAAATTGCATACCTCTGTCTGTGTAATAGGAGAAGGTATTAACAAAATTATTTGAATTTTGGCCGGATCTACTTGTATTCTAGCTGCTGAGATATAATGACCTAGGATGAGTCCTTCAGTCATCATCATATAAAACTTTTCATGGCTCAAGCAGAGCCTAGGGGCGATATATCGTTGCAACACCTTTTCCAATGTGTCTAGTGCTGGGTTGAAATCATGTCTGTATGGTGTGAAATCATCCATGTATACTTCGAGCCCTTCATTTATTAAATTTGAAAAGATGCTGAGGATAGCCCTTTCAAATGTGGCAGGGGCATTGCATAGGCCAAAGGGTAAGACTCTATAGGAAAACGTTCCCCAAGGATAGGTAAAAGTGGTTTTGTCCTGGTCTTCAGGGGCAATCTGAATCTGATTGTACCCACTGAAGCCATCCAAGAAAGAAAATAATTTCTTTCCTGCTAATGTATATAATACCTGGTCAATGAACGGAAGGGGAAAGTGGTATTCCTGGGTTTCTTTGTTTAATTCTCTATAATCTACACAAATTCTCCACTTTCCATTCTTCTTTGGCACCACCACTAGTGGAGAGACCCATTTGCTATCGGAGATTGGATAAATAAAGTTTACATCCAAAAGTTTTTGTAATTCAACTTTCACAATGTCTTTTAGGTGAGGGTTAAGTCTCCGTTGGGGTTGGCGAATAGGTCTCGCATCTTTTTCTGTATAAATGTTGTGTGTACATAGCTGGGGATCAATTCCCTTCATGTCCAGATAATCCCATGCAAAAGCTTCCTTGTATTTTCTCAGTAGTTGGACCAGCTTCGCTTCTTGATTATTGATGTTTAAGGTTTTTCTTGGCTCAATCTCTATAGTTTTTCTATTTGAAATAGAGGTAGTGGGTATTGCCTGATCATGGGTGTCTTTAAGAGGATCTTCTTCTAGTTAATTGTCAAATGTTGTCTCTATCATGTGACATTGTACATGGGATCTAGATTCAGCTTGGTTAATGAAGTTGTTAATAACATCATCCTCTGTTTGATCTTTGAAATTGAGGGCATCTTCTATGGTTAATGGGGATCTAATGTTTTCGGTGAGGTATGATACAGGATGTTTGTTAGTTTTTATTATTGTTATGCTTGGTTGAGCTGGAGGGTATAGGGCTAGATTCTTGATGTTACTCCCTCTAGTTATGGTCATACTGCCTTGTCGACAACGAATGTAAGCATCAAAGGTTGCAAGCCAAGGTCTACCTAAAATTAACGGATGTCCATCGAGTCAGTTTTTGGGATTTATTATCAGAAAGTTAGCAGGATATTCCTAGGAATCAACAGATACCATGACATCATGTAGTGTGCCTTCTGGCCTAACCACTGATCGGTCAGCCAGTTCTAATAAGGTGGAAGTTGGTTCTACTGATGTAATGCCCAGTTTTTGACAAGTGGTGGTTGTTAAAATATTAATTGCAGCCCCTAAATCAACTAAGTCATTTGAAAAGGTTTGTCCATTGATTTGCACTATCACTATGGGATTTCCTGGGTCTTCATATTTGACGGGTGCTTCTCTTCCTGATAACAGATCAAATAGGGTTCCAACTACTTGGACTGTTGGGTTATTTGTTATTCTCATCCTTGGTTTTTTTATACATAGCTCTTAGATGGTCTTTGCATATATTGGGATATCTTGGATAGCTTGGAGGAGTGGGATTTTTATGTACAAATTCTTCAATTCTCCCAGAATATCAAAGTTAGGATGTTCTATAGGACGCAGTATGATTAATCATTCTGGGAATGGGGGAGAAGATGTGGTTGCTTGGTCTTGAGTTTGTTCTCTGGCCACATCTTCTTCTTGTAATGGTTGTTTTGCAGGTAATCGGTTTTCAACTTGAACATTTTTATCTCCCTCGGTTTCTATAATGCGCCCAGACCTTAATTGAAGGTCATTGCACTCCCTTAGATTGGTTTCTAGTTTTGGTGTTTCAATTATTTGAACAGATTGAACTGGTCTATTTTTTGGGTTCGGGTTGGGTTGGGTTGGGAGTTGTGGTCTTAAGTTGGATTGGGGGTTTTGTTGTAGTGCTGTATGTGTAGTTTGAGGGAGTGGAATGGTTCCTACTGGCTGATTCATCAGTCTTTGCCAGTCTGTCTACCTAGCTTGACTCTGCAAAGTGGGAGGGGACCATTGCGTTGGATACGCATTGTTTTGCCAATATGGTGGAGCGTAGGGAAAATTTGGCCAATTAGATTGGCTTGCTTGATTCGGCCATAGTGATGATGAAGGAAATGGTTGTTGTGACCAATTTGAGAAGGGAGGTTGATTTTGCCACATTGTATTATATTCCTGAGCATGATACTGCGGAGGCTGGAAAGAAGAAGATGGATTGAGGAACATACCTAATTGTCGCGGCTGCCATTGATGACACTGATTAAGTAGGTACACCGGTTCTGGTTCTTCTTCCACTTCTTTGTATACTACTTTCAAACCAGGAAGTGAGGGGCAACTCTCTGTAGAGTGGTCTTTTGTAAAAATAGCACAAACTTGAACTGCATCTAGTGGGCACTCTTTGTGGCTGTGTTTCTTTCTGCATCTGCGACAGAATGTTGCCAGATTTTGCTCTGCTTCTGCTTGTTTCTGTTTTGCTTGCATAATATTGAGCTGTGTTGTCAGAGTCCCCAATATATTAGCTTTGAATTTTTCTAGTAAATTTCCAATTTCTGCGCGAGTTACTCCTTCTCTAGAGATCTTGTTGTCCCTTGCAAACCTATCATGTTCTGCGGGTTTTAAACTTGTGCTGCCTCGTGAGCTCTTGATACATAAATCAATGATGTTAGCAAAATCTTCTTGATAGATGTCTCCTTTTCCCATAATATTCAGTGTTTCAATCCATTGTTCCTTCATGCCTTTAATTAATGTTGTTTTTAACACATTTTCAGGTAAGGGTAATGATGCCTAAGGAGATCTTTGAAGATTATACTGAAAACGTTCAACATATTCTTCTAGTGTCTCATTAGGTCTAGCTACCATCTGAAATATTTCATCGTTTAACTCTCTGGACCTATAATAATCCTGATATCTCTTCAGGAAAGCACCTTTCATCTGATCCCAGTCATTTATAACACCTCCACCCAACCCCATAAACCATCGTAAAGCAACTCCTTTTAATGTAGAGGGAAATAGTTTCAGCTTTTGGGGATTGGTGGTATAGCCATATTCCCCGCACAACACATCGAATTGAAACAAAAATGCATTTGGGTCTTCCGATGTTAGGCCATGAAATGTAGGGATATGCTGGAGAGGAATTTCCTTCATAGGTGCATTAACTGCAATATCTACAATGGGATATTGCAGTGTGGAGGTTCGGGGGGTTTGCTGGTTCTGGGCCGTTTGGTCAAATATGTGCCAATAACCTTCCGGGATTTCTAGGAGGGTATTCCTAGGATGGTTAGACGGAGTAGGAATGGCCTTAACAGTAATGGCCTTAATAGCACTTCCTTTGTTTGGGATGATGAGAGTTCCTAATGTCTAGGGGATTTTAGCTCTTGAGGTTCTTCAACTTCATTCTAGCTAATTTTTACAACACTTCCCTTATTTGGGCTGCTTAATGGCTGAATTATTCCAAGAGGAGATCTTGGTTCTTCAGCTTCCCCTGTTTCTCCTCTCCCTTCGTAGAGATTTCTAAGGTCCCCTTCTTGCAATGATTTTGGACTAGAATTCTCAATTTCTTGAAAATCTTGTTCCTCAGTTTGGCTGTTCACCTTAGCAAAGGCTACAAATGGTGATCCTGTGGCTTGAAGGGAACTAGTAGGTTGTCTAGAAGCAACTTTTCTAGGTCCTACTAAAGGTTGAGATTCTGCCTTTTTAAGGATTTCGTCTATAAAGGTCGATCGGCCAAGGGTCACCGACCCCTTAGATTTATCAGGCTTGGGTAGTGGTTGAGGATTCTTTTCAGGCTTTTTCTGGTTAGTCATGCACACAAATCAAATGCTGATTTCTACCTAAAATAACAACAAATATGCAGGAAAGCAGGCGGGGAAGCAGGGCTATTACATGCTCCGTACGCAGGTTCTTACCTTCCCATTTTAAAACCCAATTCTCTCTTAGTAGGTACTTACACTACTCTAAAAAAAAACAAATGGCTACACTCTTCCTCGGCAACGACGCCAAAATGTCAAGCAGTAAAAAGGGTCTTTTTCACCTCTATTTACCCTAAATTAATTATCAATCTAGGTAAGATTTGTTATTTCAAGAGTGTACTGAGTCTGAGGTGGTCACTTGTTAAGAGTAATGCTAGTAGTATAGTGCTTTTACAAAAGTAAATAAATGCTGGAAACAAACTCTAAATGTAATGGAAAGAAATTGAAATGCTTTGTAACTAAATCATTCATTTAAGAAACTACAACACTCATTAGTCAAGGGTGCAGTAATGATAACTCTTCCCTTTGTAAACTGATGCAAATGAAAAGAAATCAAAGAGAAAATCTCCAATCTGGGAACCAGACAACAATAGTCGATGTTCACTACAGTTGAAGATCGTTCTGTTCACACCAAAGCAATTACTTGAGATGATAATTCAACTAACAGAAAAGGGAACAACAACTAATCTATTTGAAAAGATTGAACAACAAAGCTTTAACTTACATAAATGAATTAAGTAGCAATTGTGATCTAAAGGAATTAAGCAACAATATTTAACTAGGAAATGATTTGAACAACAAACCGAGAATGGAATAGCAAACTAAAGTAAGTCTTATGAAATATTGAACATCAAACTGAATTAAGTGCAAATGCTCGGCGAACCAAATCAAATGTTAACACACAACGAATCTATAATGATGGAATCAGTAATCTAAGCTTTAGCATAATAAATATTAACCACGGTGATAAAGAAATAACAATTGCAGTTGCAATGGAACGAGAATCCAAATGAACAACAATCACACTTAGAGGTAAATCGTAGCTAAATAAACAATAATACCGATCTGTAAATGCATAGCAATGTTACTCTGTAAACGAACAATAGTGTTAATCTGTAAATGAACAACAATGTTACACAGTAATGCCAATCTGTAAGGGAACAACAATGCGATATGATTTCAGAATGAACAATATAACATTTCAGTTGCAGAAGATAACCTTACTATTCAAATATGAATTAAATATAATAGAGCGAGTAAACGAAATGATAAGGAACAACAGATTACTGAATGAAGCAAATAAAAGAAATCAAACCACACATGACTGGGAATTGGAAAATAATGGTACAGGAAATAAGTGATCCACTAGGGCCGGGCCCTTAGCCTCCAGGGACGCACTGCTACTGTTACTCTAGAATCAAAGACGGAACAACAACAAAGTTTATGTATTAATCATGAAAACAGAGTTACAGTAATTGCTCTTTAAAGAGAGTCGATGATCAAAGTTTAGTTTGCAACAACAAATTCTATAAGAAAACAATAATCCACCCCCTGGGCTAGAAGCGCTATCCATTTTTATAGTGGCCAGGTGGAAAAACCAAAGATATAGATATTATTAAGGTAGCGATCCCTCAGGATCAAAGGATCTTGAGGTATTCACCATATCGTTATCTTGCAGTTATCTCTTCGTCCTCTTGCGTTGATTTGGTATTTCTTCTTCCTTTCCCTGGCTCATGCGCTTTGATCTAGATTGCCTTGTCTAGATACGGTTCCCTGCCAAGGGGACAACAGTTGGTTTTGCCTTGTCTTTTCCTTTGAAATGGCGATCTTCCATTTTCTTCATTTTCTGCATAGAAAAAGGTAATGATTAGTTATTTTATGTTACTTACAAATATCTTAAACTTTATCATAATCCTTCATCATATGCTCATTTCATAATGTAAAGAAGTTATGAATTAAAGGAAAAGATAACAAAATAAGTGGCAATTACATACCTTTTCTAATGCTCAACAACAACCTTCATCTTATGAAGAAGTCACCAATTCCATTGAGAAATGGTTAAATGAAGATGACCCAGGTAGGAATGGAACTGAAGGAAATCATATCGATAATTGCAACTCCAATCCAGCATTTTTGACAGAATAGGGTCACGAAAATAAGGAAGAGCAGGTCACAAAAATCAGTGGCATTCCAAACTTTCCAGATGAATGTTATTTGAATCAGATAGAAAGTTGCATGTCTATCACATCAACATCAACATCGCATCGTACAGAGAGAAAGTAGAAAAGGATAAAGAGAAGAAGGAAGAAGATTGATGCATTCGTTGCTTCGGAACAACTCGATATTTGGATAAGGCAGAGTCCTAGCATTGTCAGAATTCAGCGTGGCACATCCGAGAAGCAGTCCATAGACTTGTTGAAAAGTCAAAAGATGCTCAATATGCATTATATTGAGGACATATGATGCCATGGGCATCATTTTTTATAATATCTCTAACCTTGTTCCCTTTTTATTTCATGTCATTAGATAGTTTATTTCACGCATTTATATTGTCTTTTATATTCTAGTTTATTAGAGTAGATTTTCTATTCTAGTGGTATTTTCTATATATGCATGATGATTTCGATGTTGAATTGATATCTATTTGATGGACTTTTGTTTCATTGGATGTAGGATTCTAGGATTTTCACATTACTTCTTGGAAGGAACGTGTCCCCATATGGAGCTAGACATTTTACTCAAATTGTCAAAGTTCCAGGAAAACGGAAGTGCCAACTTTTTCAACAAGGATCAAATCACATATTAGTATTTTGTGTGTCATGGTCATCCCATTATGCAAGTTATATATTGTAAATGATCTTAGTAAAACCTTGAATCTATGTAACAACCTAGGTAAGCCTATAATTTGATGACGAATTCCATCTTAGGAGGTTTTTAAACCTCACTGATTACCTGTGTTTTCGACACGACTAATCAAAATAGTTTTTTCTTCCAGCTTAAAACCTCAAAACTAGGGTGAAATTTATTGTCAAATTACGAAGTGAGTCCTAGTGTTTTGGTCGAGTCTGATGCAAAAGTGGTTTGAGAATAATTTAAACTAATTGGCTTAATTATTTTATTGCAAATCACTTGGTTTACTAGATCATATTGAGTCACAGACGGGTTATGTGCCTTGAGGGTCTAAGACAAATATGTATTCCCTCTTTGAGTCTCGTAAATGAAAAATCATATGTATTAGAGAGTTGGAAAAATAATTAATCCCCTCATGTGTAAATTAATTAATTTTTCTCGCAAAATAAAATTAAATCCTAAGCCAAAAAATTAATTAATTAAAGTCAAGTTAAATTGTCTTAGGAAAATAAATTCTCCAAATGGAAAAAATCGTGGGTCTTAAAAAAATCAATTTTTAAAGGTCCTCCACCAAGGGAATATTGTCTTTGTCAAGAAAATTTGGACCCTTGGATGTTGGTGGTTAAGTCAAAGTCAATTTTTTGAGGAAATTAGCCCTAAATAATTAATTTCGAGCTAATTAAAATGTAATTAAATGATAAATTCGAAAATTCCTCAAAAATGAAAAATCAAGGGCCAATATTAAAATGTCTTGAAGTGTTTATCAATGACCAAGATTTTTTTGACAAGGATCAAAGAAACTAGCCGTTATTTTTTCTTTTGGAGGATTTATCAATAAATTAGAGAGCCAGTTGAGTTTCTAATCATCTTGATCTCTGGCTAAAAAAATTCTGCTAAAGCAATTTTGTAACTACTGTCCCGTTGGGAACTATTTTTTCAATCAAAATAAAGACTTTGAGGTGCAATTCAAAGTGTTCTTGCTTATTAATTTGTGGTATGTACTGACTATGGACATCTCTATGTTGTGCTAAATATTGGTAAGATTTGCTTTTTCATTAGATGGAGATAGAACCATACTATTGATAGTTTTAGGCTAATCTTAGGTGGTTTAATTCCACATGTGATCTAAAAAATTATTTTGAGATAAATTCATAGTGTTTGCAGGTACTTCAATCCTTGACCTTCAAGTTCATGAACTTGGGCAAAAATCATTGTTGTTTGGATTCCCAATATTAATATGGTGGATTAAATCTTCGCTAAGGCTATAGTATACATTGGGGTTTCTAAAATATTTTTAGCCATTCTTCAAAGGAAAAAACTCCATAAAAATATTTTTCTCAAAAATTTAAAAAATTTAAAACCCTTATATATTTGTAGATTTTGTGAATAATTTTGTAGATCTAACTTGTAAATTATTTTTTATAGCTTGGGTTCTGGGGATTTTTAGTATTTTGTATATATTTGGGGTTTGTGTGTCTTTATTTTCATTTTTGCAGGTTGGATATGTTGTCGTTCTGTATTTTTGAGGTTGAGGGAGTAAACACATAGGACAATATGAAAACCGCTTTGGAAGCTGGGATCTAGCCCTACCAACTTCAAAGAGGGATCTCTCTATAAAATTTAGCTATGTTTTATGTGAATTTTAGGCTAGTTGTTACTGTATTGATTGTTTTTGATTGGATTGTTTGGTTGGTTTAATTGTTATAATTCCATTGGGCTATGGAGTCTAAAGATTAATTGGATCTGCATCAAACTTTGAAGGAGTTTCACAGGGAAAGATAGGTTGCACTAGTTGGATCTTTCAGAATTTTAAATGGATTATGAAACAAAAGAAGTGTAAGATTCAGTAGAAACTAAGGAGCAATGAAGCATTCCTTAATTTGACTTCAACAGAAAACATGTAAATTACTAACAACCAGAATAGGGTGTTTTATGTAACATATCCTATTCATCACAATTTCTGTTATGTAATTAAGATTTTTAGAGATAACAGAGAAAGGAAACAATGATCAAACACATAAACTGAAGAAAAACATCACCATTTGGTACACCACATGAATCCAGTGAAAATGTCCTTGTATTATTGATGCTTCCAACAACTGAGAAAAATTACAATTTGCAGAGGAAAATTATATTCAACAATCAACCCTTAATACTTCAAACTATGAAGTATTTATACAAATAATTACAAAATCACTGTCTCAAACAACAATGTATTATTAGAATTATCCTAAATAATAAAATTGATCTTTTACAGAATGATAGGCAAGGTGGAAAACTTCATGAAGAGGTGGCTCTGTTTTGGTGGATTCAATTGCTGAATCGACCTAAAACTGTTCTGCACTAGCCGTTGTGCTGGCTAATAATTCTTACTGCATCCGAGTTACTTTAATCCAATAAATCACATAGTTCCTCCAACCTTTTTTCATATGGAATGGTTAATTTAGTTACCCCTCGGTAAATCTCATCAACCTCATTATACTTTTCAAATGTTAGACTTACTGTGAAGACATGTTTTACCTCATTCTGGATGAAGAAATCATTTCCCATTGTCTCTAAAAATTCTCTCGCTGTCATGCTCCCTTTTATACCACTGAATTTGATACTTCTTCTGGCCACTTACTTCATCTTTAAAACATATTCTTCTTGAGTAATGAGTTTATCATTAATGACATATACGTTGGGTAATCCTTTCTGAATTAAAGCTTTAATCCTACTGAAAAAGTTGTTCACTCCCAGCTCTAGTGTTTCACACCTTTCCTTCAATTGATCAATGAGATTTCTTTTAGTTAAAATTTTCTTGAATTCCAAGACGGTGGCAGTCCTGTCACTAATTCCTAACTCTTCAAGTTCATATTTAGTCTTTGAATTTAGGAATTTGATGATATTGGAGGCTTCTCTAGGCATGTCTCCCAACTTTTCCCTTACTTGAACAATGGTTTTAGTGGCCTTTTGTATTAGTTCTAGCTGTTCAAAAATGATTTGGATGGATGGCCAAATCTCATTCATGGAATCCAGAATACCCATCCAAATGGTTTCCTTGGCTTGGGCCAAGGTTTGACCAATCGATGTATCCTTCTTCACCTTCTGTAACCTCTTTAGCAGTCTTTGTGACTTCTACATTCAACTAGATGAGAAGCTTCAGTAGTGGCCTTTTTCTCTTCTAGAGCTTTGAGTTTCCCCTGCAATGTCTTAATTTCTTCTGACTGGATTGACATATTCTCTAGTGTCTTTGTGACCTATTCAACGCTTTTAGATTGAGTTGAAGAAGTTGTTGCAATTGTTGTTTGTGTAGCTGGGAGTTGAGTGATGGGTATGGAATCCAGGGGGACTAAGGTCATCCTCTATTCTTTCTCTTTGATCATTTTCTCCATTTCTGCATCCATCTGTCTGAGCTGAATAATATGCTCTATGATTAACTTCATCATGTCAGCCTTCTGTGTTTCATTTTCTTCAATGTATTTAGTTAAGGAATCCTCTGTGGCTAGTAGTTTTAGTTGCTTTCTCAATGCTGCAATGTCCAAGTTTTTCTTCTTGATGATCTCCTCTGCAAAATTTATATCTTTAGGATCATATCCTATCTTGACTACCAAATCTTCCAAAGATTTGATCCTATTGTCCTTTGCTAAAGAAGACACCTTTTTTATTTTTAATTGGGACTGAATGTTTGCATATGAAACTTGCAGCTTAGACAATGACATGGTAACATTAATTAAGGTGGAGGAAATCATCTCACCAGTGTGTTTATGCATCTCCATTTGATCAATGGGATGGATATCTTTGGTGTTGAATTCAAATGTTGTACTTTTGTAATCTGGTGGTGTCTTTGGATGTAGAATTTGAGCCTCAAGGAAGTCCATCTGCATCTTTCCCTGCTTTGTGTCAAAAACAGATAATAATTTTCTTTGTGAGCTGGAAGTTTATTTCCAAAACTGATTGTAGGTATTGTTCTTAAGAATTTCATTCTTAAGTTTGATCTCTTAGTACCTATCAAAAACACTCTTTTCCTTTTCTCCTTGGACATCTTAGAAGATATCTTTGTTTCCTTTTGACCATGTAAAATCGAAGGTCCAGTAGGAGATGCGACAAACTTACTGCTTGTAGGTGGCGAGTCTCTAATTATGATGGCATCTTGGTCTTCTATTTCCTTTTCTGCATCCATCCTAGGAGTGACCTTTTCTATTTTCCTGTAATTGATTCTGAAATCTTTGGCCTCAATACATGTTGTTGATGATTATCCCTCCTCTCTTTGTCTTTTACTTGTTTTCTCTTGAGGAGTAGGAGTCTATAAATTTGAAGTAGAAAACAATTGTTCTTCTGTTAGGCCCCTATACTACTAGTGTAACCCCTTATTGTTATTAGTACAACCCCCTTATTATATTGTTGTACCCATGTAGTCCCCATATTGTTACTATTATGTCCCACAGAAGCCCACTATTGTGATTATTGTCCCTTTACATTATTATTGTTATGTCGGCTCTAATTATAGGATGACCCCTTAGACTCCTATATATAGAAAGGAGGTATTTTCATTTGTATCATCCAAGAATTGTTCATTTGTGTAATGTAAAGGAGGTTGCCCCCTCGAAGAGGCTGAATTATAAGGCATTCAACTATCTTTTCTATCTTTTTGTGAGTTGGTTTCATAACATTTGGTATCAGAGCTTTGGATTCTAGGGTTTTGTTGCTCCAAACAGGTCATTGTGGCATTTGCGATATAACTTTTTTTTTTTGCGACGTTTCAGACACTACAAAAAAACCCCCATTTGAAATGAAATCGTGCTGAACCTTGGGTTCAAATTTTAGATCTTTTCGCACAATATTTACGGAGATATGATCTGAGGAAGTTAGTCTTTTTGGAGACTCCTGAATTACATTCCAAACAGGTGACCTGGGGAAAATAGTAATAACTTTTGTTTTGAGCCTTAGATTGAAATTTTGTAAGAAGTTACATAAAGACGACAGACTAAAGTTTCCTGTAAATATTTTATAGATCCTAAGGTCAAAACAGTGAAACGTGGCACTTCATACAAGTTCGCTCTTCTAAAAAGGTATATAATTAGGTCATCTTGGGAGATTTGGCATAACTCTTTCTTGAAGAATCCAATTTCGATCAGACTGGTGGCATTGGAAAGAGGACATAGAGGGATACTACAACTCATGGTTTTAGAACTGGAAGATTCGAAATTATAGAGTTACAGTCTTTTCAAGATCGAGCTCCTAAAATCAAGAAAAATCAAGATGAGGAAGTTTGATGGCAAGGATTCGGTAAATTGGATACTACAGATGGAGAAATATTTTGATCTACATGGTGTACCACTGTTACAAAAGGTATTTATTGCATCTAATTATTTAGAAACGAATCAATTTTTATGGTATAAAGGGCTTTTTTCTCGTAAACCACTTGTCACATGGTCAATTTTCACGGAGGAAATGATATCACATTATGAAGATACAAAGAGAAACTCCTTCTTTAGCCAATTGATAAATCTCAAACAAAAGGGTTCAATGGAAGAGCACATTGAAGACTTCCAAAAATTGAATAGAAGGGTAAATTATATTCTAGAGAAGCAAAGGATTGATGTCTTCATAGGGACTTTAAAGGATAATGTTCAACATGAGGTTCATTTTTGGGAACCTAATTCATTGGAGGAGGCATTCGAGTTGGCAAGAAAAAATGAAAGCCAAATTATGAAAACAAGGAATCCCACCACTCATGACTATTATTATGGAAGTGTTTCTTCTCCTAGCCTTTCACAACCTACAAGGCTTACACCACAATAATTGCAAGGAAAAAGAGAAAAAGGGCTTTGTTACAATTGTGATAGAAAATGCACTAAAGGTCATAATTGTGTTGAGAAGAAATAATTTTACATAGAGTATGAAGAGGAGGAAGAAAAAGATCAAGAAACATCAAAAGAAGAGGATATGCACCAGGACCCAATCCCAGAGAAAGAAGAAATGAATCCGACCATATCTTGTAAAGCATTGGCAAGAATTACCACTCAAACTCTCAAGATAGAAGGACATATCAAGAAGAAAAAGGTTCAAGAAGTGAAAGATCACAACGAGCATCAAGAAATGAATCAGACCATATCTTGTAAAGCATTGGAAGAAATTACCACTCCTCAAACTCTCAAAATAGAAGGACATATCAAGAAGAAAAAGGTTCAAGCAGTGAAAGATCACATCGAGCATCAACAACAAGTTCTCCAACTTT
>APFE030047580.1:30596-46588 GCA_000404065.3 Pinus taeda | reverse complement strand
TACCCATGTAGTCCCCATATTGTTATTATTGTGCCCTTACATTATTATTGTTATGTCGGCTCTCATTATATTATGACCTCTTAGACTCCTATATATAGAAAGGAGGTCTTGTCATTTGTATCATCCACGAATTGTTCATTTGTGTCATGTAAAGGAGGTTGCTCCCTCGAAGAGGCTGAATTCTAAGGCGTTTATCTCTCTTTTCTATCTTTTTGTGAGCTGGTTTCATAACATTTGGTATGAGAGCTTTGGATTCTAGGGTTTCGTTGCTCCAAACAGGTTATCATGGGATTTTTGCTATAACTTTTTTTCTGCGATGTTTCAGATGCAAAAAAAAAAAAAACCATTTGGGTTGAAATCGTTTTGAACCTTGAGTCCAAATTTCAGAGCTTTTCGTGCTATATTTGCGGAGATATGATCTGAGGGAGTTGGCCTTTTTGTAGACTCCCAAATTACATTCCAAACAGGTGACCTGGGGAAAATAGTCATAACTTTTGTTTTGAGCAGCAAATTGAAATTTCGTAAGAAGTTACAGAAAGAGGATGGACTGTAGTTTCCTGTGTATATGTTTTAGATCCTAAGGTCAAAACAGTGACATGTGGAGCTTCATACAAGTATACTCTTCTGAAAAGGTATATAATCAGGTCATCTTGGGAGATTGTGCATAAATTTTTCTTGGAGAATCTAAATTCGATCAGACTGGTGGCATTGGAAAGAGGACACAGAGGGCCACTGTAGGTCACAATTTCAGAACTTAAAGATCCAAAATTACAGAGTTACAATCGTTTCAAGATCGAGCTCCTAAAATAAGGAAAAAGCGAGATGAGGAAGTCTGATGGCAAGGATCCGATAAATTGGATACTACAGATAGAGAAATATTTTGATCTACATGGTGTACCACTATTACAAAAGGTATGTATTTCATATTCATATTTAGAACAAGATTAATTTTTATGGTATAAAGGGCTTTGTTCTCGTAAACAACTTGTTACGTGATCAATTTTCACGGAGGAAATTATAGCACAATATGAGAATACAAAGAGAAACATCTTCTTTAGAGCAACACCACAACAATTGGAAGAAAAAAGAGAAAAAAAGCTTTGTTACAAAGTGGAAAGTAAATTTATGGAAACAAAGAATTCTACCTCTCACAACTATAAAGATGGAAGTGTTGTTTCTCCTAGCCTTCCACAACCTGCAAGGGCTACACCACAACAATTGGAAGAAAAAAGAGAAAAAATGCTTTGTTACAATTGTGATAACAAATACATTAAAGGTCATAAGTGCGTTGAGAAGAAATTATTTTACCTTGATTGTGGAGAGGAGGAAGAAAATGATCAAGAAACATCAAAATAAGAGTATATACTCGGGGAACCAACCCCAGAGAAAGAAGAAATGAATCCAACCATATCTTGTAAAGCATTGGCAAGAATTATCACTCCTCAAACTCTCAAGATAGAAGGACATATCAAGAAGAAGAAGGTTCAAGCAATGAAATATCAGGAAGAAAAGTATCAAGAAACATCAAAAGAAAAGGATACTCACCAGGAACCAACCCCAGAGAAAGAAGAAATGAATCTGACCATATCTTGTAATGCATTCATCGGAATTACCACTCCTCAAACTATAAAGATAGAAGGACATATCAAGAAGAAAAAGGTAATAGTGTTAATTGATTTGGGTAGTACCCATAATTTTATTAATTGTAAGATAGCAAAAGAATTGAATTGCTTCCTATGTCCAGCACCAGAGTGTCAAGTGATGGTTGTAAGTGGAGGAACCATAAATTGCTCTGGAAAGTGCCATAATATCAAGCTATCCATTGGAGAATATGTATTGAATAGCTCAATGCTTTATGTTCCAATGGGTGGTATTGATGTTGTACTAGGAGTCCAATGGCTACAATCCTTGGGTACAATAGCTTTTAATTTTCAAGAACTTTTTATGAAATTTTCTTCGGAAGGAAAGGAAGTTGAATTAAGGGGTATCACGGGGAAACCAAGAAAAATAATCAACTCTGAAATAATGACAAAGCTTCTAAAGAAAGAACAACGAGGCGTAATTGCACAATTATGTTCGCTAATGGTTCGCACATCGAAATCATGTATTTCTCTAGATCTCCAAAAAGTATTGAACAATCATTCCAAGGTATTTGAGACTCCCGAAGGTCTCCCACATATTCATGATCATGATCATGCTATTCATTTTATTCATTTTATTCCAGGAAGTGCTCCTCCAAACATCAAGCCTTATAGATATCCATATGCCCAAAGGAGTGAAATTGAACATATGGTTGCAGAAATGGTAGAGGTTGTTATAATTTTCCAACCAAATTTCACAAACAAAGAAATGTATTAATGGAAGAATGGCGAAGTAGGGTGGGAACTCATTCAAAAGTTTCCGATTATCCCAGTTCCAACAATATTGCGAGAACTTGACAAGGAAGGAAAATTCATATTGGAACCTGAAGCATTTACAGAACCGAGAAGTCGATAGCTACAAAATCGATCAATTTCAAAGCATCTCATCAAGTGGAATAATTTACCCGCTAAATATTTCACATGGAAGGACAAGATTTATATACAGAAGCATCAAGAACTACTCAAGCATAGAGGACAACACTTTTTGAAGGAGAGGGGCATGTCAGGCCCCTATACTACTAGTGTAACCCCTTATTGTTATTAGTACAACCCCCTTATTATATTTTTGTACCCATGTAGTCCCAATATTGTTACTATTGTGCCCCAAAGAAGCCCACTATTGTTATTATTATGCCCTTACATTATTATTTTTATGTCAGCTCTGATTATATGATGACCCCTTAGACTTCTATATATAGAAAGGAGGTCTTTTCATTTGTATCATCCAAGAACTGTTCATTTGTGTAATGTAAAGGAGGTTTCCCCCTCGAAGAGGCTGAATTATAAGGCGTTCAACTATCTTTTCTATCTTTTTGTGAGCTGGTTTCATAACATCTTCAGCTTCCTATAATGTGTTCTCTGCCCATTCTGACTAATTTGCATACTTTTCTATCTCAGGCCTTGAGGTATGGATATATGGAGTAGTTTTGTTTTCTACTCTCAACTTGGAAATGATACCCCAAGGGTCATAAGACCATGTAAAACTCAAGATAAATTTCATCTCTTTAAGAATTTTGTCTGCCTCTTCTCCTGCTGACCTGGTATTGCATATGAAATGGCCCACGTGTGTCTTTATGCGAAACTGGGACTTCTTCTTTGCCACCACAAACTGAATATCATCTGAATTTAACATTTTCTTGATGTATTCCAGGGAAAAAATCCTCACGTTGAGGTATTTTGGGAGCTTATATGGTGCTAGTTCACATCCATAAACTCTAATTTCTGTATAATTTTGGTAGAAATACCAATCTCCAGTCTTGGCCTGATCTGTTAAATGCATAACCCTTTTGATGTCTTCACTGATTCTAGGTTATGCTGAGATGTTTAAGATGTTCATAGTTGGGTGAACAAACTCTTCAATGAATTTTTTGTATGATAATTCTTGTTGCTCTTTCCAAAATATCACAGGTTGCTGATTTCCCTCTTCATCTAGCTTTTACATAGAAAAACCGAACCTTTCTGCTTGATATAAATTAAAATTGAAGTGTAATTAAACACCTGTTCTATTGGAAATTTCAGAAACTTCTCATGGATGTTATCAGCCAAGAATTGACTAAAATTAAACAAAATGGATGGTTTTCTATTTGTGGAAAAGATGGAAAGGAAGCCTAGAATGGGTCCATATACCCACTGATCAGAATAATAACCCAAAATATATGAAATTATGGTTATAATCTGTTTATCTTAATCAGGGAAGATTGAGGAAGGGTATGGAGGGCTCTTCTTTGGCAATTAGGCATTTTTTGGTAAGAAGATCTCAAAAATCTTGGCTCTTGTAGCAAAATCAAGCTTCTGATAGAGTTGGATGAGGGCTTCTAAGGAAAATGGGGAACCGTTTTCCATAGGGGGAGCTAACATCATCTGGTTTATAGATTGGGCAGTAATTGTAAACAGGATCTCACCAGATGGGGTCATAATGGCTTTTTGACTTGGAACATAGCAGGCTTGGAATTTCTTGGTGAATTCAGGGGCATGGAAGGTTAGAGGAAAAATATAATGAGGAAGATTGGACTCCCAGAGTCTAATTTCACCTGTTTTATCAGCATGTTTGTCCTCCAACCAACAGTAGAGCTCTAAAAATTCACAGTTGCATTGTGTTTCACTGATCTTATAATCCCTATCAGCTAAAGGAATGTGATCTAAGTCTATGGATGGAGGGATTAATGGATTAACAGGGTTCTCCTGGTTCTTACTCTTTGGAAGTTTAGATCAGTGAATGATAACTATGATAGAAGGGAGAGTTTACTGGGAACAATTTGAGGTTATGAGCCGTCAGGGAAAAGGAGACAAAGTGCTGACAATTTTGATCTCGTTCAACAAATGTTTTGAAACTAGTCTCTTTGTAGAAAACTGTGAATTATTGAGAATAATCTAGTGAAAGGGAGGAAGAGGATGGTTCCAAAGCTTTTAAAGGTAGAAAAGCAATTTCTGTTGGAGGTTTGGTGTGGGACCATTAAAGGTTGAACGATTACTCGAGAAGGTAAATTGAGTGCCCACGGTAATTCTGCCAGGAAAGAATTTAATTGGGCAATGACTATGAAACGTGGCGCGACATGAGTGGCGGAGGTGTCAGGGTAGAGACACGGTAAATCGGATGAGGGGAAGACTTTTTTTGGAGGGGGTAGAAGGCGGTAAGCGGTATCGGCAGGGGGGGTGCGAAATGAGGGGAAGGTGACACGTATAGATGGGGCTCAATGGAGAATACCTCCATTTCAGACCCCTCGGCAGTAAAGGTAGGATGGAGGGGGGGGGGTGGGCGAAAACAAATGAGGGCCATGGATCCTGAAGAGTGGAGAATCCTAATTTTTTGAGAGCGACCCACTTTAGCCATATACAACAAAACAAACTTTGTCCACATGCACCTTTTATTTCTTACTTTTGAACTTAGGATAAAGCTTGAAATATGAAACATGTTAAAAACACTTTATCCCCATCATGCCTTTCTTTTACATAACCACTAAAACTTAGGATAAAGGGAACATAAGTAGATTTATAAAAGTAATTTTTTCTGGCTACCCTTTAACTAAGCTAACGTTTTTATTCTTCTAAAGGGGTGTATTTAGATTAGCAAACCCATATTATTTTCTTTTATGAAAAACAAAAAACTACTAAATCCTATCACTTATTTCTCCTATTGATTCAGATTACACTGTTGAATCAATGTCATTTTCTACCTAACTACTGATTTACCAGGATTAAACTGTCCGGTAAATCTTTATTCTCTAGTCTAATTTACAGAAATTTACAATATGTTTAACCATGATTATATTGTATGTTTAAACAAATAACTAGTCATTGTGGCATTTTTAAACAAGTTGCACACAACCTTTATTTATCAATCATGAAGAAAAGTATCTATCAGTAGTGACATTTAGATTTACAACACTTTCAATATTATTTTCTTTCTTTTGATAGGGTTCACTCTTTTATTCTTTTTTCAATGTTTTTGTTTCCTTTTTTTTATACCCTCGTTTCATTTTTATTCTATTTTTTCTTTTATTTGGAAATCATTTGCAGATTGACAATTATTTACAATATGAGATTTCTAAGATAAAATACTCAATCACCTTGAGATCCTATATATTATAGGACCCTAATAGGATCAATGTATCAAGTGAGAGAAGATCTAGATCTAGGCCCTTGAGGGTAAGATATACTCTCGAGACAATTTTGCTGGGATATTTACTGAAGATTTGAAGGCAAAATTCAAATCCAGAAGAAAAAAAAATTCGAGACAATGGTTTTCAGTTTTTGGCCTCCTCTTGCCATTTTAGCCCCTGATCTTTCATTTCAGCCCTTTTATCCCCACAAATTGGCTTTCCTTGGCATTGTTTTTCCCTAATTTGCCCTAAAACCTTATATGAAAATTTTTAGGGCTAAATACTTGGCGGTTTTGTAGGCTTAAGGTCTCAAAATTCATATTTTTCAAGTGGCAATGTGATCTCAAAGTTTCAATGGTTTTCAACCATGGGAACTTCAAGGCCTTAGGCCTCGGGTTTGACCTCTAAACACTTGTTTTGGTTCAGTTGTAATACAATGCTCAACTCATTAATATCTAAGCCCTAAAATCACAAATTAAATGGCCAAAATAATTTAAAATTGCAAAATCTTAATTTTCACAAGTTTTGGCCACTTGGGCATTTCTAATTTGACCTAGATCTAACTTTTTAGCTTGTTGGAATTTACTGCATAACTATAAAATTAGGTCTAAATTATTTCTTAAGCATATCCATAATCAGGGCAAAAAAATTTGAATTTTCAATTTCCAGCAAAGTTTTACCATTTTTGGAAATATTAGGGTTTGTCTTAAGTATTTCTAGCTTGCTGATCTATCATTGTTTCACCACTGTAATAAACATATAAATTTTGAAAATTTTGAATCACGTCCTCTAAATAACTCCAAAAATTGATTTTTTTCAATTTTATCAAAATTTTACTATTTTTGGACATCTTGGGCATTGTCTTGGGCCTCATTAGCTTGCTAATCTATGATTTATTTATTGCTATTATAAATGTTTCAGATCTGAAAATTTCGTTGAAAGCATACCTTAAGAAGCCTAATACATCTGAATTTTCAGTTAGATAAGTTTATTTGATAATTGGGCATATTTTTGTGATATTGGGCAAGCATAAGCACTGCTAATTTATCATTTCATTACTGTTGTCATACATTTTTTAATGTTGTCATAAATTGCTTAGTGTTGTCATATTTGTCATTCACTGCTCATAAAAAGGATCATTGGAACATAAAGCGCCTAAGTGTTTTCATATCTTGTTACATGTTCCTAGTATTTACATTGTTAAAGTGACTAAACATCTCTTGGGAATTAAGCACTCTAATCTTGTTTTACATCTTCAGCAACTGTGATTGGCATCTTGATTAAGTTAATTCATTATTATTTGGCATCTCATGGAATATTATTGAAGTTCACACTTGTATCTCTGAGTATCTTGTCTTGTTTAAGATTGTATCACAACATTGTTAACTACTCTTGCATTAAGCTGAATTTCGCATAAGTACTTAAATAACTCAAACAATCTTAACTCAAGACAATTCTGACTCATAATCTCTTGCATTAGCATATTAAGCCTAGACTAGTAATTTAACTCCTAGCATAAGTTAGGTTGATAGAAACATAGGGCAACCCTTCTCACTTAGCTTGAGGGGCCTTGCTAACTCTTTGATGGTTAACACGGTGACCTTGCAGTTGTCAGAGCCACAGTCTTTGCAGCACCAGAGGCATCAGGTGATAGGAGCACACCAGAAAGTATTGTTAATTAGGCCCTAACGTACTTATTGTTGGCCTCCTTCCCACAACCTACCTTGGAGCCCAACTTCAAAATAGTTAAAGGAAGGTTACATCTAGATTAGGCATTTAACCAAAAATAAATAGATCTCTGCATCACACATAGGCCATAAGTTTGCACATCCTTCAGGTTAGTCAATCATCTTAAGTAGCGGGTGTCCATTCAGTCATTTGGTTCCCATTTACTATAAGAAAGAATTTTTGACTCCATTAAGGCACTGGTCTCATAATTTAAAATCTAATCTAGTCAATCATCTTGATCAAATTTAACCAATTGGCTAGGCCACTCATCTGTGTCTCCTAAAAAGGTGGTTTCCAACTTGTTTTCCTTCATCTTAATCCCTAGGGACTACCCCCCATAGACTGTTGTTGGGAGAAAACTAGAACAAAGTAGGCAGGGATAAGAGTGTTAACCCCCGTTCTGAGCATTGTTGCAGTGCCTGTACAATCTGGGGGACAACATGATGAATCCCTCTGAGTATTTTTAACAAACCTTGGGAAGGCGTGGTTCTATCTCGTCATGTTCGATGAGTCCATCACTTTTTGATGCTTTTACGAGTCGAGTGAATGTGTAATTTGACTTCTTTTTCATGTTGAGAGAGTTTGAAAAAGAGGTGAAAAAGAAAAACCAAAGGTTTCTTTTCGTAAATAGTCTCTTGAGTTAGAAAAGGAAAAAAATGATACTCAGGAGAACCTCTTAGCCATGTTTGACTAAGGTATTCCTTTTTCGTAATTAGTCCATCTCAATCTAGAAAAGGGTTAAACTTATACTATGTAGACGTATTTCCACTTACTTTAACGAGTTTGAAAAGATAAGTGCTCTATAATCTTTTCATGTTTAGGGAGTCTGAAAAGAGATGAAAGAGGACTCCTCCTAGAGGAATGAGTGGTATAAAGGGTAGCAACTGGTTCTGGTCATGATAGAACTTCGCAAAAAACATAGAGGTCAAGAGGCTAGCTAATAAGACAACTTAGCGCAGCGGTTCCTTAGGAAAGGTAAAACAACCAAATGAAAATGTATGATCAGCCAAGCAAATGGTGACGATGGAATGAGAAACCAAGGCTCATCTGGAAAAAACAAGCTAATAAAAATTGCAATCGCATAGCATAGAATGAGAATGGAATAATTTTTACACAAGCTTGAAATAGAGACAAACTACACTTGAACTAAGTTTGCATGCACCCAACATAATGACTCAATTCTAGGTACATGCCCCCCAAGCTTCATTTCATTCACCTAAGTAGACTGTCAGTTACTAACAAGTGACTAGAATGAAGGTTCATTTACGAGATCAAGTGAAAGAATCGACTGGGAATTTACAAGATCTAATCAAACTATCAAATTGGAGGGAGATTTGTTTCATATGTTAACGAGCTTGACACAGTAAAAGAACTATGCACATTGTTTCATTTTTCAATGAGCTTGACACAAGAAAAGGAACTCTGCTCATGTGACCTTGTTTCATTTTTTAAGGAGCTTGACACAAGAAAAGGAACTTTGCTCTGACACCTTGATCATGACCTCCAGGAGGTCATGGCCTCCAAGTTGTTCTCATTAGATGGAAGAACAATCCTATGGAAGGAATCAAGGGATCCAATGGAAAGATCAGGCTCCAATGCTCCTAGTACATGATGCACTACATCACCTACTAGATCATCAATAGATGCGGCATGGAACAAGTTGTGACATGGTTGATTTGTGGCGGGGGAGATACCAATTGCATATAAGGACCATTTAGGGATGTTGGTTGATTGGGAGTCAAATTAGGACGAATAAACGAAAGGTGGTCAATGGTCACAATTCTTCCTTCATGTGGGAAACACATCACATGAAATATTGAAGAGACAAGAGCTCCATGACATAAACATAGTCACACCCAATGAGTAAATTAAATTCCAAAGGACCTTGTACTACCACCACATCGATATAGACAATCTTTCCTCCCAAAGTAATAGGTAATTGAGGAAGGATCCCTAACAGTTGAATGGTTCCTCTATTAAAGGCCAAAATATTCTAGGTAATGGGTTCAAGTTGTAGAGAACCAAAATATTGCCAAGCAGTTGAGGATAGAATACTAACAGACACACCTTCGTCTATGACTGTGCCAATTATAGGAATATTATAATTATGTACTGTGATCTAGAAGGGAATTCAAAGAGGAAGATGATATCCTACCATTTGATAAGCATGTACTATGATCTAGAAGGGCATGTAAAGAGGAAGACGATATCCTGCCAGTCGAATCTAATCAAAGGAAGTGACCATACTACTTGGAGGGGGTGTTGTGGGAATGAGAGAACTGCCCCATTGTGTTATGGGAATAAGAGAACTGCTCGCCTATGTTGTAGGAATAGGAGGATTTCCCCCCTGTGTCGTGAGAATGGGAGGATTGTCCCCTTATGCCATTGGAACGGGAGGATTGCCCCCCAGTTCATTGGAATATGAAGAAATAAGAAGAACTTGAGTGGTATGAAGTTCACTCTCTATAGGAAAGGTATGATCAACTGAAGGTGGAATCGACTCAACCATTTTCTCAACCTGTGGTTCATTGTGAACGAACTCATGGGGTTCATGTTCAGAGAGAGTGGGATTGATTGGATTCAGATTTCATCCAATCACTTCATCAATTAGTGGAGGATTAGGAGAAAGCTTTCGATAACCATCTAGAAGGTGAGACTGAGAAGCTATAAGGTTTTCCAACACTTTTGAGGCTTCATCCATAGAAGAATAAAAGTGAATAGGATGATTCCCTTCACATAACCTAAAAGGAAACTTAACTTTACCTTTTTTCCTATGAACCTTATGATCACTAGTTGATGGTTTGTCATCAATATGATCTCCAGCAGCTGACGACAAAGGCTGATGTGACCCTGTGGACCACTTCTAATACCTTGGGAATATGAGGACAATCTCCAATAAGGTACACACCCTTACATAACTTGCAAGGAAATTTAACTTTGTGGGATTGATTGGAAGGTTTCTCCATACTAGTTGCATTGGTAGCAATGGTTTCTTGGTTTCCTTGCTTATTTTTCTTCTTCTTAATCTTCCTTTTCTTCTTCTTCTTATCTACCTGGTTACTAACTTTGAGGTTTGCACAAGATGAAGAGGAAGAAGACTGGACAAGTGAAGAAGACAAAGAGTCAAAGTTAGGATCAAATTTTTTGAGTGGAGGATTACTTGGTTGAGAAGCAATTTGGACATTCAGAACCAAGGAGGTTGAAAATAACCAAACTGGTAAACCAATGGTAAATATGGGAAGGGAAAACATTGCCGTATAAGGAGCACCAATATTTTCAAAAGGAGGAAAGGAACATGATTCCTGTCAGAGGGGTTTCCTTGACCGGTGGACTTAGGAACTGTTGCCATTAGTCTCAACCTAATATCTACTAAGGGGTTGTTCCATGGTGAGGATGTTGTTATGCAGTCAATTAATTTATTTTAGACATTAAAGACACAAAATAAAACAAAGGGGTAACTAGGAAAAAGGGTTTACCAAGTCACTGTGAACTGCAATATACCACCTTAGAAAACCAAGGATTTACGTACAGGCAGGAAATATCCCCAAATGTTGTGTTCAATGTATCACAATGTACAATGAGACTGAATCGATTACCTATGGCAGGATAACAACCTATAGGGGACTTCCAAAATATACCCGAAGGTACATGGAAACACAATCTGTAGTAGTGTTGTATAATGTGTAATTGTTTAATGAGAGAACTCCCATATACTTATCATGCGTGGAGCTCCATCCAATATACCCGAAGGTATGCAAAGAATGGTCCTATACACTTATGCACGTGGAATGAGATATCACCTCTGCAAGGTAACACTGACAAAGAATGACAACTCCCAGTTTTAAAGACGCCGGAACATGTCTTTAGCCTAGACCTCTAGATGTTTGCATTGATGTGAAAAATTATCCTTAGGTTAATTGAGTGAATTGTAAAGTTTATCTTGAATTATGTTTTTATTTCAAGGCTCAAAAATTGATGTCACGTGAACACACCTATGATGAAACTAATATGACAAAAAGAACTCTTTTCATTTTCCTTTTAACAATGAAAGGCCTAACTAAGTAGGGCAATAATAAATCAATCAACAATATAACAAACAAGTGATGCAATAATCAGTCTCCTCAACTTCACTATTCCAAACAAAATCAAAGCCCCATAAGATGCCAAACTATGCAATGTAATCTATGCATAATTTCGATGAAAAATATGCAAATGTAATCTACGCAAGAGAACTCTTCAAAACAAGCACAAGATGATTCCAGATCAGTGAAATAGCAATATAAAAAGACTACTTGGCACAACAATACCTTCTTTCACCAATGCAATAAAAGAACCATTCAAGTGTAACTAAAGGAAATTTCAGAAAAATTATGCAACCCAATGAAATCAAATGTGATCTGAGATTTCATTAATAGATATCTCAAACTAAATTGGTGAAAATTCCAAAGATCAAAAGAGATGACACTCAAAGGCAATTAACACTCATACACAGTTTTAGGCCCCAAAAAATGAAAGCAAAAATGAAAGAAAAAACACACAATTCCACACAAAGGATTGAATTTTTAGAGGCAAAGACAAACTCAAAGACACAAGGAAAACCAACTAAACCAAAGCAATTCAAAAAGAAAGGGAAAAATAGGCAATTTTTTTCATCTTACAGGAATCAACACAAGTGCAAAACAAGTACCAATGCTCTACAATGCAGGTGCAGAGAAGGAGAAGGTGTGTTGGGGTGCTTTGTCTCCAAATCAGGGGTTGCGTTGAGGAAACTTTGGCCAAAATTCGACACAAAAAATAAAATCAAGCTTAGAGAAGGGTTTTCCTAATGTCAATCAAGGTCTAAGTGAGGTAATCAAGGTTAGTTCAAGAGGTGAAAAAGGTTCTCAAGTCAAGGAAACCGCTAAGGGAAGAAATCGATTCCCAGTGGAGTCACCAATTTGTTATTCATAATCAACAATTGTGGAAAAAAGTAATTTCCCTAGACCTAGTGGACTAGTCTAGAACAACAAAAGACAAAGAATATAAATTTTTTCCTTAGAGAAATTGAAGAACGGGAAGGAAGCCTACTTGGGATCTATCACAAGATTTGATTTCCTCCTTGCTTGTGAGCTCCAATTGTAGCTCCAGATGATATAATTAGAACATGCACATAGAAACAAAACAAGCTAAGGATCCACAACATTTATGTAGCATAAATTAATTAATTTATTCAATGAATCATTGAGGCATTTAAATGCACGAGTGCAAACATTAGACAACACATATGGGAAAACAAGATACTTTTTGTATTGGTAGAAATACAAGAGAGTTTACAACCAAGAATAATAGCTGATCTTGTAGATATCTCCCCAAGTTGAATTTTACTTCCTTTCCATAAAGCACACCTCAATGTCACCCTAATGCATGAATATGATGACTCCTTTAGATTCAAGGTAACAACATGAGGACATTATCAATCTCCAAAATCCAACCATGATGCTATGGATGGCAGTAGATTTATAGGAGAGGTAGGGTAGTTTAAGATTTACCATAATGGGCTTGAGATCCACATATGAAGGGAGGATGAGCTCAAGGGATAAGAGGTGAAGTCTCCAATGTAGGATCTGATAGGATTCGAGCTATTATCCATGGTAATTGGTTAAAACAACCCCTAGAATCTTGTGGAAGAGGAAGATTCAGAAATATTTTGAATTTTCCTGAATTTCTAGAATCAGTGCACTCCCAACAATGAGAAACTAGTGCTTGTGCAGAAGGGTGCAACCAATGCTGAATGCAGGTGGATAAAGGGGCAGGGTGCACTGGGGCTTAAAAGTATTGATTTTGAATAGTTAATCCCAAAAAATTAGACTTTTTGGAAAGTTCATGCTTAGGGATTTGTGTAGGGATGATGACAACATGTTCATAGATATTGATTGATCTAGTTTGCACGCCTATTGATGAGATGTGACAAAATGACCTATAACAGGGCAGGTTGCATAGTCATTTGAGACATACTATTCTTATGTTTAATCCAACTAATATTCTCATGTATGTACTGCCACCGTCCATTTACCACAATGGACACAACCAATTCTACCGATTGTCATGATAATATTACCTTCTGCTATGCTTACTCGAGCTTCATTCATGTCTTAAATTACCTGTCGGGTACCACACAGCTCTCCCTGAGATCCATATTTTTTCTTCTTTCCCAACCAATTCCAAAGACTCAAAACATAAAAATTCAAGCCAAGAAACAAACAAGAAGAAAACCATGAAAACCAATAACAACACGACATCGCAATAAAGTGGCATAGATATGCACCAAACACAATCAAAACCGCAAATCTAGCACAACAATGGCAAAATACCAAAATAATAAGACTAACAATAGACACCATGACTCAATCCCCATGGTTCCTAAGGAAAGCTCGACCTGAGCCTTCTTTGAGATTTCATGGAAACCTCTCTTGCCATGCAACTCCCTACATTGTTAGGATATTTCGACACATAGGAAATAATTAAGTATAACTTGGTCTAGTGTAGAGTTAGGTAAGGTGTGTTTCTTTACTATGTACATTTGTAACTTACAATCTGACGGTCATGATATGTTTTAGACATGAAGTGATCTGACAGGTCATTCTCTCCTCGATATTACCGACACTTGATCCATGGCTTAACACCCGATTGGTCAATGATCTCTATTTAAAGAGCATCAATGGTCATTTATAGGGTAACCATTCATGATAGAAGCTTATGTAAATTTTCATTCTTTTATTAATAAATTACCTGAAGTGGCTGCGTTGTCTCAGGCCGTGGACTGTTTTCCTCTTTGAGGGTTTTAACCACATCAAGAATACTGGTGTATTGATCTGTGATCTGTTTGTGAGTGGTGCCCTTTGGTGTTTTATCTAAGGAAATTACCTTGTAAATTCCTACATGGTATCATAGCTATTTGAGGGCCGCACCCGTTGGTGATCCAAATCCGAAGCCGGTACAACTGCATCCAACTGTCATTTCCTATATCCACTGTTTTTGACTGCTTTCGGGCCAAGAGGAATGCTCTATTATGTTAGGAGAATCTGTTCCAATGAGGAACCCCTTTTATCTCATGCGAAAATGTTTCCGATAGCCCTAGCTACATCATTTTTAAGATCTAGAGATATATAGTCTTTATTTGCAGTTTTAGATATTCATCTCTCTGTTTATTTCAGTTTATTTAGCTCTCTGTTTTTTATTAATGGATCTATACCTTTAATTTCTATGTATGCTCTTTGCCTCGCGACTCTGTGTGATCTGGGCAAATTAGAAACGAAAAGGAAGAATTTTTCTCATGCATAGGCTCTTTTCCGCCACGCCTTAGTGTGATCTCGGAAAATCAGAAACATTGAAAAAAATATTTAGTTTCCGGTGAAAGCTAACTTCAAGCCATAAGGTTTGGTTTTTTTTTTTGTAAGGAAAAAGAGTTTTTTCAAGTAAGCACGCACCACAAATCTTTAGTGCAAAAAAAAATAAAAAAAATAAAAAAAATTCCTCTTTTCAAAAAATTACTAACCTTTTAAACTAACTGACTTGGTCCAAAGTTACTTTATGAGAATAGAGGTCTTAGGTTCAAGTATTTCTTTTTGTTTAGTTATTTTTTCAAAAAGTACATGTAACTTATGTTTTAAAGTTACTTTATGTAAAAGCGTTCCCACCCATTATAAAAAGTGAGTCACTTATAATTCTAAAGTCTCTTTATCTTTTATTTAAGTTACAATTTAGTGAGTAGCTCATAAAGTACTATTGTAAAAGTGGCTTTCACTTATTTATAAAAGTGGGTCACATAAAATATTTTTTTAAAGTGGTCCACATGGGGTAGCTCAAGCGGCAATGGCTGTGGAAATGAAGTCTCACCGAACCAGAACACTTGGGTTCAAATCTTGGGCTACCCTTCCCCTGGTGAGGGGTACTTAATGGACATGTAAATCAGAGAGTCCCGACCCAGCCTACAAAAAAAAAAAAAAATATTTTTTAAAGTGAGCTATTAGAAATTAATTTTTCCTGAAAGGGGGGGGGGTGTTTAATATAACATTAATCATTCACTTTCGCACGATTCACGGCACTTCGTCAGCATCTTCAACAATTTTCCTTCAAAAAACCATAAACTTCTTCATCGAAGCCATTTTCAAGAGCTTTTTTTGTTGTTTTTTTTTTTTTTTTTTTTTTTTTTTTTTTTTTTTTTTTTAATTAGGATAATTTTTTGAGATATTTCCATTGGAACACTTAATTTTAACATATATAGCTTCAGTTTTTGTTAAAATGGAATGTCCATTCCAACTTATTCTTGACAGCACCAACTACTTCCAATGGTGGTCCTACATTGTGGATTTACTTAGAAGTAAAGTTCTTTACAGAATAGCCTCAGGCCAAGAAACTAAACTTAAAGATGAAGATAAGGCAGCCAAATGGGAAAATAGGAAAGATCAAGCATGTGGGTTGATAGGGATGTCTATTTCTCCAGACCTTAGATTCCATATTGCAAAACTTGATACCCCTAATGAAC
>APFE030047580.1:13738-30503 GCA_000404065.3 Pinus taeda | reverse complement strand
CCTTCCATTCTACTAGAGAAACCTTTATTTCTCAAGGACAAGACTACAAGTCCCCCTCTTTTGATGCCTTTTGTGATTTTTTAATAAGAGAACAAGAAAAACTCTTACATATTGGTCTTCTTAATCTTGGAAACTCTTCTAAGAAAGCCTTAGCCTCCCAACAACAACCAAGTTCAAAGAATCCTAAGAAGTAGTATCCTAAAAGGAATGGTCCTAAACCAGACAAGGGTCCTAAGAACTTTCAGTATCAACAAAATGATAAGGAAAATAAAAACAAAGGGAAGAAGACTGATAGACATTGCAACTTTTGTAATCGAGATGGGCACTTAGAATCCAACTGGTTTAAGAAGATGGAAGCCTTGGAAGAAGTAATGAAGAATCATAACATCCATTTGGAGCACTCTTCATCTTCAACTTCATCTTCAAGAATAACACTCTCTGCATGTGGTTTTCAAGCATCTCGGTTTGGTTATGCACTAAATGTATCTTCCTCTTCTCATTCTCAAGAGTGGCTCATTGATTCTAGAGCTTCTTATCACATGGCCAAAAGCAAAGCCATGCTTTATTCTTTAAATGATTGTAACACCAAAAATATATATGTTGGTGATGATAGATCTCTTAGTGTTGTAGGGACTAGAACTATTCATCTAGTCAATGGTCAATTTAATGATGCATTATGTGTTCCAACCTTATCCTGCAACCTTCAATTTGTATATCAGATAAATCATTCAGGTGAAGGTAAAACTGTTGAATTTTAACCTCACGATGTTGTAACTAAGGACCTAAGAGATCCTAGACAAATTTTAGCTTATTGGCATTGCTAATGATTCTACAAGGTTGTATAAGTTTAACAACTTTGGGTCATCAACTCTTCCCTCAGTATTTGTTGCTCATAACGATGAAGTGAGCAAACTTTGGCATGAGCAATTTGGTCACTTAAACTATCGCTCCCTTCAAAATCTATGTAGAGAAAATATGGTGTCAAGTCTTCCTATGGTATCTTGCAGAGATGGTGTTTGTTACGGATGTGTACTTAGAAAACATCATTAGGATAGTTTTGAAAAACGTGCCTCTTGGCATGCCTCAACCCCTTTACAACTTGTGCATAGTGATTTATGTGGTCCACTTCTAGTTGTTTCATTCTCTGGCTACAAGTATTTCTTAACTTTCATTGATGATTTCTCCAGACGCACTTGGGTATACTTGTTTTAGGAAGTTTTAGTGTCTACGGATAAACGCTTAAACCCCTAGACTAGTAGCTAAGTCTAGAACAAAATTTTAAAGAGTTCTCTACTTTTCCTATGATCAATAGATTAAATAAGAGGCAAAGAAGCCTACCTGTAGTCTTTGCTTGCTTCTTATCTCCCTTGACCGATTCTATTGCTCCTCTCCATACTTAATCCGCTTGAAGAGTACCTGCACACAGACAGAAGACAACAACCAATCAAAGAATATGATAATGATCTATTGATTAAATGTAGCATGGAATCAAGTACATGATATACATATGAAAGCCTAAATGAATAACACAAGCATATGGAAAAAGCTTTGAACACTTTATTAGTAAAAGGAAGAGTTACAAACCATTGCTCAATTCAGCATCACTCCTCCAGTTCAATCTCATCCTCTCCTCATAACAAGCAAGACATTTTGACATCATTACAATACTTGAAATCAACTCAAGTCTCATACTAACAACATATCCCTATAATTCAATAATTTCCAGCCCCTAATCACTTGAATGAGTGGTCTTTTTATAGGTGAATGAAGGAAGTTATGCCATAAATGGTGATAATGAATGCCCTCCCAAACTTAGAATTTAGTTCCATAGAATAAGGGATAAGGGATTGATGTTCCTTAACTCCCTTCCTCATCCAAATATGAGCTCAAAGGAGTAGATAGGTTTGAGAAACTTCTAGAGGCATCTAATGGATAAGGAATCTTTCAAAACCCAATGGAAATTCGCTCAAATTCGCACAATGCAGGCCAAAGAGGGACCAAGTGCGTTGCATAGCACCCTGTCAGTGTATGGTTTGCATTGCAGTGCACCCTAATGAAGACCTACCTGTGCTGATCTACTTAGAGGTAGTTTCTGGATGATTTTGGTCATGAAACTTCTTGGGAAGCTAGGCATTCTAATTGTTGACTTCTTTAGGGCATGTAACAATTGAATTAGGGTTTTATGGTCCATAATAGTACTAATCTGTAGGTTGGGGTTGATGTACCAAAATTGCCCCCTAAAGCATGAAGTCGTAAATATGTATGTCGAGTGAAATGCTTTATCATTTGGAGAGGAGGTTTCGAAGCAGAAGGTGACTTGCATCATTTACAATACATAGATCATGATAATTTGATTTTTTTCTCATGAGCTAGCCGAGGGAAGGCATACCCATGCTCAACTTATAAACTTTCATTACATGTACAAATATAGTCGTCTACAGATATAGATCCATGAATGGATGACCATGAATTTAAGGCCATTGTACATTTGATATAGTACTCCTAAAAATATCGCAGCCCGGATGGATGAAACTAGATCTGGGGTCTTCAATCTTGTTCAATCTTTCGCTCAAGTACAAGTCTAACCATGTGAATAGATGTTCTGAAGTTGAACATGGAAAGACATCGTCTGATTACCAACCAATGATGTAAGCCGTTAATAGACGCGAGAGGAATCATTGATAATGATACTGACCCTCAAGGTACTACAGTACATTTCGCATGGTGTGAATAAATGATTTGAAGTTGAACACCATACAAAGTCTTTCGGTCAATGGTCAGTGATGTCAACCTCTCGCCGGAAGTGAAAAACCTGCCATTGATGTATGCAAGCCTCAAGGTACTGAAGGGGCGTTTCTAAGTCAACTTCTTGGACAATGTGCTGATGTCAACAAGAAGTGACTTGTCGCAGGAGGGCCTTGATGTATCCCACATCAATGACACAAAACGAGGTAAATGATTTTGGAGATGAAAAATCGATTGACGACACAAGATTCAGGAATGGCGATCACGAAAATGAAGGTTTACGGTATTGCAAAGGATGAAGTTTGAACTGAATGACTTCTCTTGAACATGTCGGTGACACTAAGATAAAGTAGCATTGAACCAAAACAAAGTAATGTATGGTATGATAGACCAACGGTTTGATGACCATCAAGCTGAATGACCCAACCCACATAGTCACTGTGATGAGGTGAAAGTGTCATGTTCAAGAGTGACTTGCCACCATAAAGTGTTTCCCCTTTTTCCAATTTTCCCCAGTCATTGCTGACTAGTGCCTCTTTAATTTTTATTAAGCTTGAGGAGGATAACATATGTTTGTTGTATAATTTCACCCTTCGGGTGAATCCATCGCTATTTGATGCTTTAACGAGTCTAGCGAAGGTGAAACTCGGTCTTGTCTAGATGGACAAGCTTGTTGCTATTTGATGTTTTTAATGAGTTTAACGACAAAGATAACTCGGTCCTTTTCATGTTTAGGGAGTTTGAAAAGGAAAGAAGAGGAAACTCCACAAGTTATTTTTTGTAAGTTAATCTCTTAAGTCTAAAGAAGCATAAAATAATACAAGAGAGATATCGTTTTTAACGAGCTGGAAAAGACAAGCGCTCAACAATATTTTCATATTTAGAGAGTCTGAAAAGAGCTTAAAGAGGACTCTAAGGGGGTTCCTTTTTCATTTTTAACAAAGCTCGAAAAAGAGATAAAAGTTTGCTTTGTGGTCAAAGATGTTCAATTTAAATTTGAGCATGTAAGATTCTACATTTCAGTTGTTAAACCTGCTAAAAACACCATAAAAATAGATTAAAAATACATGTTCCATGGATGAAAACGAATAAAACTAATGTTTACTCGATTAATGTGCAAGAAATAAAAATAAAACAAGTTTTACCATTCATTTTTACCATTTCATTTTTACCCTTTGATTTTGGTGCTTTGGAGTAGTTTTTACCTCAAAGTTCACTAGCTAGTTGCGGAGGATTTAGTGGACCGTTCCTCATGCCGTCCAGACCAGGTAGGAGCTATCTCTGTTCTCCTTCAATTCATTCCATTTATTTTCAGTTTTAAGCAAAATTTTGAGTTTTTGAGGCCACCTAGGGTTTCATTTTTCAAACTATGGATCAATGCACCCTTTCAATATCGAAAGGTGTGCTGCATTGCACACACCCAAAAGTTTGTATGCATTGTCTCTAAGGGAGGGGTCTGCTGGGCGAAAAAACCAGATTTACACAACTGTTTTCTCCCAAATTTACCGCTGATTTTTTTGCAAAAAATGGATCCTAATTTGTCTAATGGTTGCATTGCAGACATTCATCGGATCAAAATGGTGATTATATGGAGAGAATGAGAGCATGAAGAACAAGATATGATTGCCCTAAATAATTAGGGTACGGTTGAGGCCCTAAGGAATTGTGGGTTACTCAAGTATTTTCGATTATCTAGCATGCAACAAAAAATTGAGATTTTACAGTTCCTTGTTTGTTCTTGGGATCCTACCGATTAGGCCTTTCACATTAAGGACAAAGTGATCCCTTTTACCATCGATGATATATACTTTTTGACTGGACTGTCGAGGCGGGGTGCCCCCATCTCACTATCAGGATTTACTAGAGCAGGTGAATCGGTGAGAGACTATATACGACAGTTCTGTCGGGAAGGAGCTCAACCTAGTAGAGACGGAAAGAATAACATTAGGGATGTTAGCGATTTACCGTTGAGGACGATCCTCTTTACCCTTGCCAAACTGGTTGGTAGTGTAACACTACATTTGGCAAACAGATCATATATGCAATATGCAATTAGAGTGTTTAGAGCCAAAAGTGTTCAACTGGTGTGAGGTAGTTATTTCATCCATGAAAGAACAAATGACCAAGGTAAAGAATGGAAAGACAAAAAAATTTGGCTATGGGTCAATCCTGATTTCTTTTGCCCTGGAGAGAATACCACTTATGCAGCCACAACTCATTTCACTGGGATTACCTGGACCTAGAGATCCATGGATGCATAGATGGGTAGATCTTATGCCTAAACATGCTGGTCAGTCATTGATCTCATTTACCCCTGCATTCTTTGAATGGTTTGATCGATAGGATATGGCCTTCGCAGAATATCCATATTCAAGAATGGATTTCTATGGTGATCCAGATTTGATGCTACCAGTTAGGGCACAATGGAGTGCTATAGGTAAATTGTTTAACCAAAGTATTTTTGATTTTAAAGTTTCTTCATTTTTTTTTGTGTTTTTTGGTTATTTCCAAGACTAAACAAAACATTTTTTGATGTATGCAGATGTTGGACCTATTTGACTTGTGGGACACCAACGAGAGGCAGGTGGGCCAATTACAAAGACTTGTTAGGAGAGCAGTTCTCCGAGACTTAGACTTAACTGAGACATTGGTTGAGCTACAGGATCACATAGAGGGTTTGAACCTAGGCATTCCAGATGTCTGGATCAAGGAGTTGCCTATGCGACTGCAGTGCCACACCATCGGTGTGCCGAGTCGTTGGATGAGACTCTTACATATGATAGCATAGGCAGTGACCTTTGAAAAATATGAACTCTAAGGAACATGCGATGAATTACTGGGTTTCAGACGGTATAAACACAAGTTGTAGTACAACGAGTTGTGAGTCTAGCCTAATGCTGATTCGGCGTATGCTAAGTGAAATGGCATCAGAGAGGAGTTCAATCAACACGCTATACTCAACGATGTTGTTCGTCGATTGTCCAATACATATCCCTCTAGAACCCACTAACTCTCCGCTTGGAGAAAAAATGGCCCATGCCGCAGAGGATAAATTCTACGTACTATGACTAGCCCCATCAGCGTAACCAACAAATGGTTCCGAAAAGTTGGACACTTGAACCAAATGCAAAGTGGATTAACTTAACCAAATAAGAACTCTCAAAGAAACACACACACACATCCAATCAAAGCATATATACAGTGGGTTTTTACTACACTTAATTAAGCATAGTAACGTTTAAGGTACAACCCATTTCGAGGCTGCAACAATGGAATCCCATCATAGTCTACTAACTTGTAGGCACCTTTCATCAAAACATGCTTAACAATGTAAGGGCCCATCCAAAGCGGTTCCAATTTTCTTGCGCCAAGTTTATCAGACTCTTGGTCGTAAAGCAAGACCAGGTCACCTTCTGAGAAGACACGTTGCTTGACATTTTTATCATATTGCACCTTAATACGTTTTTTGTGCGCTTCATTAGCCAACAGGGCATCATGACAGGTTTCATCCAGATGTATTAACTCTAAGAAACACGCTTCTTCTTCAGAAGTGTCGGGTAGCAGGTCAATCGTGAGTTTGAGAGACGAGATTTCACATTGCATTGGTAAGAGTGCTTCCAAACCATACACCAACTGAAAGGGTGTAAATCCGGTTGCATTCCTCACCGAGGTTCGATATGCCCACATATCTGAGTACAGGATTAAATGCCAATTTCTTTTATGAACTCCAATCATTCCTTGCAACGTATGCTTAAGGAGTTTGTTGATAGCCTCAACTTGTCCATTAGCTTGTAGGTAGTATGGAGTAGAACTATCATGTGATTGTCCTAACTTGGTGGTCAACTCAACCATCATGTGATTATGAAAATGAGATAAATGATCTGTAACTATGGCTTGTGGTACACCAAACCTAGCAACCACATGGTTGAAGAAAAATAAAGCAGCCATTTTGCCACTATTGTTCAATGTTGGCATCGCCTCGACCCATTTGGTAAAATAGTCAATGACGACTATAATATACCCATGCCCCCCGACAGAGGTGGGGTTACATGTCATAAAGTCAATGCCCCATTTGGCGAATGAGTCAACAACAATGACTGGATGCAATGGTGCAGGTGGTAATCTGGTTTTCTGGTCAAATATCTGGCAAGCATGGAAACTTCTGACAACAATAATGCAATCTCTGAATATAGTTGGCCAGAAGTAACCAACACGAAGAATTCTCTATGCAGTAGCGTAACTAGATAAATGCCCCCCACAAGCACCTGAATGACACTCATTCAAAGCTTTTTCGGCTTCCTCATGAGTGAGGCACCTATGTAAAATTGTATCAATACCACGACGATAAAGTGTATCACCAATGATAAGATAATCTTTGGCTTGGTATCGAATACGCCACTATTCAGAGTGAGAGGTATTAGGCTGAAAAGCTTGGGTCTGGAGATAGACCAATATATCTCCATACCATGGATCACTTGATGAGATAAGAAATAGAGACTCATCCAAGATTGATGCTTCTGATGTTAAATCATTGGAGGATGAGGGAAGATCGCAAAGTAACTCAACAAAGACAAGAGATTTCTTTGATTTAGACTTGATGAATTCTAAATCAAACTCCTACAAAATTACTATCCATTTTGAATATTCCCCCCCCAACAATTGACGTGACAAAATGTATGTCATAGGGTTGCAATCCGATATAATGGTAGTTTTACGAAGAAGGATATAATGACAAAATATCTGTACAGCTTGAATGACTGCCAAAGCTAACTTTTCGATGTAGGAATACTTACTTTCTGTATCACTGAGATTATGACTCAAGTAATAAATAGGATGTTCCACTTTCTTCTTGGACTAAAACCATACCAATGGTTGTATCTGCAGCGACGAGATATAGGTAATAGTCTTTTTGATAGTTTGGGGCATACATTAATGATGCTGCAATCAGGGAATCTTTGAGAGCATCAAAGGAAGCTTGCGCAATCTGATCCCAATGGAAGGGTACCTCTTTCTTCAATAGACATGTAAAACCTTTAGCCAACTTAGCATAATTTGGAATGAACCTCCTTAGAAAGTTTGCCTTCCCTTGAAGTCTCTGTAACTGTAACAAATTCGAAGGTGGAGGCAAGTCAAGGATTGCCTGAACCTAATTGGATCAAGGTGAATTCCATATTTTGAGACTACGAATCCAAGTAATCGACCAGAGCCAACACAAAACACACACTTGTGTGGATTGAGTCTTATCTTGTAGTATCGACACCGTAAAAATATTGCGGGAGATCAGACCGCTTTCGTGAATGAGCAGGTAAATCATCAAGATAAGGTTGAACAATGTGCTTGATGTCATGGAAGGCATAATTTATTGCCCTCTAAAATGTAGCTCCTGCATTCTTCAAGCCAAAAGGTAACTTTCGATAGGCGAATGTGCCCCAAGGACATATAAAAGTTGTTTTAGATTGGTCCCGTGGGCGGATATTGATTTGATTGTAGCGAGAGAATCCATCCATGAACGAAAAGATTTCACATCCGGTACATTCGTCAATAATCTAGTCAATAAGGGGTGTAGGATAATTGTCTTTTGGACATGCTTGATTTACTTCCCTATAATCAACGCACACTCGAATTGTCCCTTTTTTTTCATCACTGGAACAATGTATGATACCCAGTCGGTAAGAGGTATAGGAAAAATGAAACCAACACACAAAATATTTTCAACCTCTGCATTAATGGCAATTACTTTCTTAGGATGAATAGGTTGAAGCTGCTATGATACTGGTTTGACATCAGGGTACATTTTAATCTCATGTTCAACAATACTTGAGTCAATTCCTGGCATCTCCTCGTAAGACCATGCAAAATTATCTCTGAATTCACGAAACAAAGCATGGTAATTATCAAGTTCAAATGGAGAATAGGATTTGCTGACATGAATATTCCCTACAATATTAGGCTTGGTTGAAATGTTTATAGAAATTGTTTCTTCTATGTTTGACAAATTATGCTCAGAATCTACAGTTTCTATTCTAACATAATTTGACAAGAAATCAATAATTGATGGGTGTTTGAAATCATTTGAATAATCTTCATTATCATCTGGAAGATTGGAACGATGATGATAATCATCGATGGTTCCTCTCCTATCATCATTGATTGGATGATTCCTTCATCCGTAGAATGTAACGTGAAAAAGGATCCGAAGAGGTACCATATTCTAATGACCTATCTACCCATACAAAAGTTGAATGTGGATTTGGGTTTTCCGCACAAGCCCGAAAGATTGATTGCTATGATAATTCAATGGGGCTTAAGGAAAACACCTCATGATCACCGTCAACTTCAAATTGGTTGGAAATCATCCTTAAATAAGATGAGGTGGAGGAAATCATGTTGCAGGTTTCTACTCTTGCCACTTCCGCCAAATCAGATGGTGACGGGAGGGTAAAAGTACCCATTAGGGAAGGATCTTTAAAGAGACCTACTCCAACACTTTGAAGAGACAACGGGGGTCTGTGTACCAACAAAATGCTTCCCGTAGCCTGTGAACTATTGGCAAAGAAGGCTAGCTAATAAATGATTGTGATTCCACCCTTAAAAGGGAATGCAATAGTACGAAAGTACGTGGAAATCATAGCAGCCATAGCATATACCCAAGGCCTTCCTAGTAAAATGTTGTAATCGAGGGGTCCGTTAACTACCTCAACTTCAACAGTAACTGTTTTTCCCCCTAGTTCAACTTGCAGGTTACTCAAATTCCACATGGAGTATATGTTCTTCCATCAAAATCTTTCAACGTGGTTGGTGATCGTGACAATGGTAGTGAACCAAGTGTTTTCCAGCAGCTCATGGACATAATGCAAGCAGATGTCTCCTCATCAATAATAGTTTGGTGAAAATTCTTATTGAGAGCTTTTACTTGGATTAGGAAAGCTAATTGTGTTGGTAATTGTGGTGAATATCCCGCATGGTTAAAGACTACAAGATTTGAATCCGTAGGATCTATTCCGCCTATTGCTGACTGTAAAGCTTGTTTCTGGGAGGCATAGTTTTGCAACACCTCAAGGGTCGACATAGCTGAAGGTGATTGAGCAAGATCTTCTACTATGTTGTAGTTTTGAGTTGCTCGAGCCCGAGGGTTGAATGTCGATTTGTGTACAACTCCCTTTGGTGGTTTTATAGTCAATTTAGGTACAATAGGTGGAACAACTTCAGTTGAAGTCAAGGTTGAAGGATTAGGTTGATTAGTGGCCTGATTATTCGATGACGACAAATTTCCATAATCTTTGTTTCTTGTTGACACCAAAACATCGTTTTGTGGTTTTGCGATGGATAACATGAGTACTTGGGATGTGGAAGCATGGTTTGTTGCAACCAAATGTGTTTCCGGGGTTGGAAAAGGATCTGTCAACACTGCCGATGTGTTTGAAGTCTTTAAAAGTTTAGAGACCTCAGAGCGATGTGGACAATCTCTTGTATAATGCTCATCATTACATATCAAACATGGATAATGAGGTTTCCTTGCCACGGTAGAGGAATCAGATGATTTCTTTGGAGGGGAATTTTCTTGTTTCTTTTCATTCTTCCCCTTTTTCTTGCCTGCTGGTTGCTTTGGATTTTTGCCTTTGTCAGATGACACGACATTAATCTCAGAGGCAAGAGTATTTTATGATGCATTCGTAGTTTGATTGGAAACAACAAGAGTTTGACTAGATGGTCTTCCTGTTGATTGTGTGCTTAAAGAACCGATCACACTGTCACCGGCATGAGAGTCCTTAGTTGATTGTGGAGAAGGTGGAACAGTGAAAGCTGGTCGAGGTGCATTGGGAATTTTATCATGAAGCATGTCAGATTGTGTGTAAATTAAATCCAAGTATTGGGCATGAGTAATGACTTACTCTTCTGTGACGACTCCACCTTTTTCCACATCCTCGGTGATTGATGGTAACAAGGACTTTATGAACCACTCAACTAAAATCTGATTGGGAACATATGTCTTAACCATTCGACGATGATGCCGCCACTTGTGAATGTGATCTGATATATGAGTAGAAGTAGTCTGTTTAAAGTTGGTTAGAAGTTCCGTTCCAGTCTCGTATCTAACAGGTAACTGGAAGTGGGTCAAAAAAGTAGTGGCTAGAGTGGTGAAGTTATCGAACGAAGCTCTTGGTAACTCAATGTACCATTTAGCAGCTAGACCAGTAAGTGTTCTTTGGAAAAGATGAAGTCTGACCGAATCGTCATTTAAGGAGTTAGATGAACACCACAAATGAAAGGTCATAACATGATTTGATGTGTATTCTCCAGGATTTCTGTTAAACTTCGGAATGTCAAAAGGTAACTTATGTGGAATTACTAGCCACCATGATGCATATAAGATTGGATCATTAGTGAGCCGATTTAAATATGGTAACTCTAAAGTTGCTACAAATGGCAATTGTCAATTCAAGTCAGGTTGAGCATACCCAGAATATGATGGAATTGCTTGGGAAATAGCATAGGGCATCTGCATTTGGTAACCTTGGCATGGTTGTTGAACAAAACCAGTGTAAGGTGGTCATTGATAACCAGGTTGAATAAGTGGTTGTCCATAACCTGCAAAGCCTTGTTGACCTTGACCTTGGTAAGCTTGTGATTGAACAAAACTAGGTTGAGCCTGTGAAACAGGTCCAAACTGAGGTTGGTACTACTGGAATTGTGTTTCCAGGAAAACTAGTGTCCATTCAGAGCTGCTAGTCCCACTAAGACGGGTAGCTATCTTAGAAACAAACAATTCAAAGTTACTTGTGTTTTCCTTTATGAGAGATAGATGAGAGAGAAGCAGAGAGTACCAACCTCAGTCTTTCACTTGGCTCCTTGCTTGTTTCCTCTCTCCCTTGACAGATCTTTTGCCACTCCTTTCTCAATTGTCCCGCTTCCAAGAACACCCGTAGAGTGAAAGAAACAAAATACCATCAAAGCATAGAGATCTATAACCATAAACAATATAGGATCAGATGTACATTAACCATACAAATGCATACACAAATACAAGATTCAGAGATATACAAGTATATGGAGGAAAACTCAAATAACTTTATTGATAGAAGTAGTAGAAGAGAGGATTACAACCAAGCTGTCTAATCCAGCACCATCTTCCCAGCATGAAAGCCCTCTTCACCTCATGAAAAGCTAGATCACCCAACAATACAATGTTTCACAGAGAAACCAACAACACTTCCTTACAAATACAAAATTCCAGCCTCTGGATCTCTAGGATGAGGGATCCATATATAGATATTTGCAGGTGGGTGAATCATCTTCTGGGATTTTTATTAGTGTCATTTCTCTAATAGTTCTTGGTTCTACTTGGAGATTTCATGATCTCTTACTCATCCCTGGGCGAATTTAGAGAGGCAAGTGTCAAATGAGCAGTTTCTAGAAGATTTTCTGGATTTCCACCTAGCAAACTACCTCTGCCATTTGTCTGCTCTCGATTATCGTACCCTATAGAAGGGATTTTTAGTATGCATTGCACCCTCTGTGTGTAGCAGGTGAGATGCATCACACCCTTAGCATGGAGCAGTCTATATGGTCCAGTTTTGACCAGTTTTTCAGGGAGAACTTCTGGGAAATGATGTAATCAGTTGACCTTGATCCTTTAGGGTATGAAACAACACTTTTAGGGGTTTAGAAGCCCTTGGTTTATGGACATATGTCATTGGGGTTGCAGTGCCCAAATATGTCTATAACAGTTGCCCCCTAAAGCATGAGGTCGTAAATCTTCTAATGTCGGGTCAAATGCTTTATCATGAGGATCCGAGGTTTTTTCGAACTGGAAGGTGACTTGTAATAAGATACAATACAATACATTATATTCATAACATTTTCATGATCTAGCTGAGGCAGGCATTCCCATGCCCAGCTTTATGAATTCATTTTCATGTTCATAGGACAGACAATCGTCTGTGTGACAGACTGATGATTTTGGTAGAGCCATCATCCCTTAGCTTGGATGATTATTTGTGCAGCTATGCAGTACATTTGATGTCTTTATTTTCCTGAATATATCGCAGCCCGAATGGATGAAACTAGATGCGGGATCTTCAAACTTGTTCAATCTTCGCCCGAAGTACAAGTCGATCCATGTGAAAAGATGTTCTGGTGTCGAACATGGAAAGACATCGCCTGATTACCAACCAATGATGTAAGCTGTTAACATGCGTGAGAGGAATCATCGATAATGATGATGACCCTCAAGGTACTACAACAAAATTCACGTGGTGTGAATACATCAGTCGATGTGGAACACCACACAAAATATTTTAGTCGAAGGCCATTGATGCAAACCTGTCGCCGGAAGTGAGAAACTTGCCATTGGGGCATGCAAGATTCAAAGTACTGAAAGGGTTGTTCCTAGGTCAACTTCTTGGATAATGAGCTAACGTTGACAAGAAGTGACCCGTCGTAGGAGGGCCTTAATGAATCCCACATCTACGACAGGAAACAAAGAAAATGATTTTGTGGAGGTGAAAACGATTTGATGATACAAGGTTCAGGGTGGCGGTCATGAAAAATGGAGCGTAAAGGTATTGCAGCGAATGAGGTGTAAGCTGGGTTGGTGAATTCTCTGAGTGACTTCTCTTGAACATATTGGTGACACTGAAATGGATTGGTAGTGTTAACCCCAAAAAATGGATGATACGGAGGACCAATGGTGATATGACCAGTGAGCGGAATGACCCAACCCGACTCAATCATGGTGATGGAGTGAAAGTGTCATGTTCAAGAGTGACCTGCTACAAATGAAGTTCTTCAAGTTTTCTTCCCAAATTTTCCCCAGTCATTGTTGACTAGTACCTCTTTATTTTTGTCAAGCTTGAGGAGGATAACATATGCTTGTTCTATAATTTACCCTTCGGGCAAACCTGTGACTATGTTTTAGCGAGCCTAGCGACAGTGAAACTCGCTCTTGTCCATATGGACAAGTTTTTCACTATTGTTTTAACGAGTTTAACGACAAAGATAACTCGGTCCTTTTTAGTTTTAGACAGTCTGAAAAGAGATGGAAAGGAAACTCCAGTAGTCCTTTTTCGTAGTATAATCCCTTAAGTCCGAAAAAGTATAAAATAATATGAAATGGATGACTTTTCCGATCACTTTAGCGAGCCGAAAAAGACAAGCGCTCGATATTTTTGTGTAATGATCCCTCAAGTCCAAAAAGATTAAAATATAGAGGAGGGATGGCACTTCCAATCACTTTAAAGAGCTGGAGAGGCCAATTGCTCGGCAATCTTTTTATATTTTACGAGTCTAAAAAGAGCTTAAAAGAGACTCGCTACTTCCAAACACTTTAATGAGCTGGAATGCTCGACAACCTTTTCATATTTAATGAGTCTGAAAAGGGTTTAAAGAAAACTCGTTATTTCCAAACACTTTAACGAGCTGGAATGCTCGCCAATATTTTCATATTTAACAAGTCTGAAAAGGGTTTAAAGGAGACTCATTTTTTGAGGAACGAGAGATGTTTTCAGGTAGCATCCGATTCCAAGTAAGTTTGGAACTTTTCAATCACGACAGTGTAAAGAAGGTGGCTAATAGAATCACTCATCACAACTGTTCCTCAAAAGGGTAATCAGTCAAGTGGAGGCGTATGATCGACTAAAAAGTGGAGGTGATGGTAAGAACACGACCAAGGCTCAAAAGCTGATAGCAATGCAATCACAAAGGTTATTTACCGAAGGTGGGTTCATTTTTTAGTGAGCTTACACTCTAGGGGAACATATGCTCATTGCTAGGTTTATTTTTTAACGAGGTTGAACTTAGCATAAACCTACTCGTGGGTGGGTTCACTTTTTAATGAGCTTGAACTCTGGCAGAACATATGCTCATTGCTAGGTTTATTTTTTGATGAGCTTGAACTTCGCGTAAACCTACTCGTGGGTGGGTTCATTTTTTAATGAGCTTGAACTCTGGGGGAACATATGCTCATTGCTAGGTTTATTTTTTAACGAGCTTGAACTTCGCATAAACCTGCTCATGGAAGTCGCATAATAAGGATGTCTCTCATTGGTAGGTTCATTTTTTAGGGAGCTTGCTCTGATCCTTTTGTATGCAAGCTAGGAATGACCAACTATTGTACTAGGGGTTAAAGAACTATTGAGGTTAGGTAGGATAGTTTCATAGAAACATGTCTTTTACTTTGCCATCATCTTCGATCCCGACAAAGGTGAATGGTTGACTAGACCAATCACCTAACTAAATCAGTTGAAGTTAGCAAAAACTATGGGGTTAGAGTTACGCTAGTTACTTTTCACTTGTGTAAAAAAGGTTTTCATTCCCCCAGATATAAAGAAAAGTAGAGTTTCCAGGTTACCATATGGAAGTCCTTGCATTATCAAAGATTGTTTCGTCCGCGGAGTAGACAAAACACTTCCTTGGCTCTGTCCATCGACATAGACAAAGGTGAATGGTGTGAGCTTCCAATCACATAACCTTCGACGCAAGATCTTATTCCAGATTGATCCCATTTTCCTAAATGGACGGGTGTGTCATATTGGTCATATATCCTGCGAGGAAACATATCTTTCATCTGGGGTTTTCCTGCCGAAGTAGGCCAGGGCGCATGCCCCATGGGTTTCGTCACATTCACCGAATCACTCGCAATCATCAAGTGGATGGACTGGATGTTGATGAGACATTCCTTGTGCAAAAAGACTAGTTAGGGATGGCATTTGACTAGTAGCCATGTTTGAATTGGGGAATGAAAGCTGGTCAACAAGCTGGACCATTCTGTCTTCATACGGGAAACACATCACTAAAAAGAGTGAGGAAACAATATCTCCCATGCTATAAATGTAGTCACGCCCAAGGAGTAGATTGTAATCTAGAGGCCCTTGGACTACCATCATATTTAGATGAATGATTTTCCTTCTCAAAGTTATAGGCAAATTTGGAAGGATCCCTAATGGTCGACTGGCTCCTTTATTGAAGCTTGACAGATTTCGAATCTTAGGCAGAAGCGATGGCGAACCAAGTGCTTTCCAAGCAGTTGAGGAAAGGATACTCACGAAAGCCCCTTCATCTATGATAGTGCCAGCCATGATCATTCTGTAAGCTTGTACTATGATCCGAAATGGCACATTAGATGGTAGGCGGGGTCTCGCTAGTAGATTCCAATCAAAGGAAACAACTAGATTGCTTCGAGGAGGGGCCGAATAAACGACTGGATGAATCTCTTGAATTGAGGAACTTCCTTCCTGCGGTAAAGGAATGGGTAGATTTCCCCCATGTTCATTGTATTTTGTGTTAACAAAAAGAATTTGAACGGTGTTGTTCTCATTCTCTTTGGAGACTGTATCATCTGAAGGAGAACCTTCTGAACGCAAGACTGGGTCGACTGCCGTCTTGACCTATTGACTTTGGTCCGGTGTGGACTCAGAGGGTTTATCTTTAATGATAGGCATTTCGACCGACAACAGAGGTGTGTTAGTCAGATTTTCATCTAGCGATGGACTTGGTAAGAGTTTCTTGTATCCAGGAGGAAGTATCCAAGACTCTTTTAGCTTCGTCCAGGAAAGGAAAATGGTGGACGGCCTGATCGCCTTCTGTTGAAGCCCCAAAAATCGGGTCGACAACAAGGGGATACCTGCCCGGTCCAGACCTTGGTTGGCAGCTCCTTATCCGTTTGGTATAGCGGGTCCAACTGGAGATAATGGGACCGGTTTCCCAATCTAAGGGTGTGTGTGTGTGCAGAATCGGATGTTGCTGCTCTAAAAGTTCCTATCTAAACTACTTTAATCTAACTCTATGCTATTGTAATCTACTGAAAACAGCACATCTAATCTATGCTAACCCGGGATGTAATTCTTCTATTATGCGATCTAAAGAGATTTCAAATAATAACTGGTAATAAAGATCATTCAGCGAGTATAAGAATGGAAATCAATTAAGATGAACCACTTTGCATAAAAAGTTAGGCAAAACAGTTGTGAACAACATATCGCATAATAAGTTATTCACACATTAAACATAAATAAATGGCTCC
>APFE030047570.1:24128-51444 GCA_000404065.3 Pinus taeda | reverse complement strand
CTGATCTGAGACACTTCAACCTTTTCCCTGTCTCATTTTCAACCAAGGCTTTCCATTTCTTGAAAGTATCAAATACATCAAATTTATTTCGAATATAATAAATCCAAGTTTTTTTGGTTGCATCATCAATAAAAGTAACATAATAATGAGAGCCAACAAGAGATGATACTTGAGTAGGTTCCCATACATCTGTATGCACAAGCTCTAATTTTTCGCTCTTCTTTTCTTTCCCAACTCTAAGGAATCTAACTCTCTTCTGTTTTCCATAAACACAATTTTCACATAATTTTAAATCAACATGCTTCAAACCTGGCAACAAATTCCTTGAGTGAAGAATATGCATCCCCTTCTCACTCATGTGACTGAGCCTATGATGCCACGATGCCGTATCTTCTCCTGTAGAGGTTGAAGCATTAACAGAATTAGAAATACCATTGCATAAATACAATGTACCAACCTTTCCTCCTTTCACTATTACCAGGGATCCTTTAGTGACCTTCCAGGTTTTGTCTGCGAAAGTAGTTACGCAACCTTCATCTCCCAACTGCCTTGTTGAAATTAGATTTTTCTTTAGATCTGGAACATGCCTTACCTCCTTCAATAGCCACTGATTTCCATTTTTCTATTTTATGAAAACTATACCCATTCCAATGATTTTACAGGGTTTATCATCACCCAATCGAACCTGTCGAAAATCTCCATGAACATAATCATAAAAATGTTTCCTATCAGGTATGGCATGGAATAAGGCCCCTGAATCTACCACCCAGGCATCAATAATATTTTCTAATGAAGGAATCAAAGCATCTTGCAAGACATCACGTGTTACATTCACTTCATGATTAGTTTCTTGTTGTGCATCTCCTTATTTTCCTATCTGAGACTTGCAGTCTTTCTTCAGGTGTCCTTTCTTCCCACATTTCTAGCACACTATCCCAAATCTAGACTTGCATCTAGCTTTTCTTGACTTACTGCGATGTCTAGGCTCTTTCCTCTTTCCATTTTTCTTCCCCTGGTCTCTGCAGTCAAAGCATTACCTGATGTCTCACCAGAGCTTTTCCGTCGCATTTCCTAACTAAGGATTGCAATGACAACATCATCAAACTTAAAAGTACTAGATCCAAAGATAGAGTTACTAATGGCCATAACTAAACCATTCCAACTTTCTGTCAATGAGCACAAAAATAACAGAGCCCTAACTTCATCATCAAAATTTACCCCTAAAGAACTTAACTAACTTGTAACTGTATTAAAATCATTTAAATGATCAGCAACAGGTCCACCTTTTGACATATTCATATTAAATAAACACTTCATAAGAAATACCTTATTTGAGGCCGATGGATTTTCATATAGTTTGGCCAATGCCGACATTAAACCCTCTGTTGTCATTTCCTTTGAAATATTAAATGCTACCGACGCCACTAGGCACAACCGCATTGTTCCAAGTGCCTTTCTGTTAAGAATATCCCATTCTGTGTCTATCATACTCGTCGAATTCTTTATCTTTCTGCTAAATGGTAGGTACAGATCTCTCTGATATAGATAATCTTCCATCTGCATCTTCCACAGCTGGTAGTTTTGGCTGTTGAATTTTTCAACCCTAAACCTACCATCTTCCGCCATTGCTCCCACTCGAACCAAGAAACCCTCTCTCCTTTGATTTTATTAGCCAAATAGACCCTCGTCTCTGATACCAGTTGTTAGAAAATTATATATTATAGAGTAATGGAACATATAAAATATTGTAGAAATATAAACACAGAAAATGCATAAAACAAGAGAGACAAAGATATACATGGTTCACCCAGTTTGGGCTACGCCCATGGAGAAACAGCCAATCCTTCTTTTATTATATTATCCAGCAAACTAAAGAGATACAACCTACAGCAGATCCGCTATAACTCCCTGTTCTCTCTCAATCTCCTCTCTTTTCCTCACTAAAAATACAGATCTGTATAGACGTAATACAATTCCATCATATATAGTGTGGGGTTTCCTTCGCAGGCAGAAAACCATAAATTAAACATAACTTATACCATCAGATCATCCGCCTAATGAACAGCCAAGATTGACTAGAAATTACTATACTTTTACAAGGCAATTTACATTTGTTTTTAGCTTCGTGGATGCTGCCCCTAAGCCCCCGTCTGGGGACCACTGGCCCCTATACCCACCAGCTAGGGGTATCAGCCCCCCCAAACCCCTGCAAGGGGGACAAGTCCCCCCCAGACCCCCCCGTGTGGAGGGGTGTACAGTCTTCCTGGGGTATACATCCGACTAAAACCTTTGAATATAGAATATAATCAGGCTCAACACCCAACACTAGTATGCACAATAGAAGACAAGTGACATAGTATGTAGGCTTCTTAGTGATGGCCAAAACCTCTCACTAAAAACCCGATCAAAATTATTATTTTAGATCTTAAATTTATGAGTACCAAGACCATGACATAGACCCTTGACTATAGTATCATCTTAATAACCTTGTCACTAATCTTAATGCTTTGCCTCTTCTATTTCTTGATTTTCCTCTTGATCTTGAACTGCTCTCCTCAGCTCCTTCTAAACAAACTCGGTCTTTATCCTTCAAACTATTCCTTCTTAGCTTCCCTGGAGAATCTTGGTCTGTAGGATTTCACTGGTCTCCTCTAGAGAAACTCAGTATCTATATCTCTATCTCAGTCACCCAGAAGAATCCTTTCTTTGTTTCCCCAGAAGAAAGCTCTCCTTCTTTTACCCAGAATAAATCTCTCCTTCGCTTGCCCAAAAGAATGCCTTCTTTGCTGCCTCAGAATAATACCTCCTTCACTGATCCAAAAGAACCCTTCTTCACTACCTTAGAATAACCCTTCTTCCCTTCCCTAGAAGAATCTCTTTTGCTTCCCCAGAAGCAACTCTTCACATCCCCAGAAGAATCCTCCTTCGTTGCCTCTTCTTCACACTTCTCTTGATCAAATGCAAGTTGAGTTACCAACCCTAAGTGAGGCCGAATGTGGATTATATATACACCTTTCGACATGATCACTTGTGGTTAGGCCAACTTCTTCTAGTACTTTCTTCCATTGTTGTAGGCCAATGTGAAGAGGATAAGTGACAAGGTCTTGGAGGATACTTTACATAGACAAATATAAACTTTTACAAAGTGTAACATGACTTCATTACATGACCATGACTCCTACATTTTATGACTTTATCAAAAATAAATCCTAAAGACTCTGAAAGGTAGTCTTGACTCAAAAACAAAATCTCTTTCTCATGAAACCAATGAAGCAAGTCAATACAATAATTTAATTTTTCTTCTTTACATCATTACATAAAATCATAATTACATGTCATTATGAAGACTGAACCTAGTTACACTTTTCAACACTCCCTCTTAACTCGGGAGGTATTCATAATGGTACTTGGACTTTCTCAATCTGAATACTTTCTCATAAGAATAATTCAGATTTGAAACTCATTTGTATAACATCATATCAACCAACATTGGTACAAATCAAGGCCTTGACTAACAACTCCTTATCTTCATAAGATCTGAGCTCAATGTTGGCGAGACCAATGATTTATAGATACCCTCATCATTGTATCTCTTGAAACATCCCTTCTTAGGTACTCAGGGTGTGTTTGATGAGGACTATTCTTATATTTATCTCCCCAACCCTAAAAAAATATTGGACCTCCACGACTTCTCTTTCTGTTGGATTCCCTATCTCATCCTTCAAGAGAATTAGATGCCAAATGATTACCCAATCCTCCATTCTGTCTTTCCAGGTGAAGATGAGAATGCCATGCCTATATCTCCCTCTCAAATATGGAGGCCATATTCCAATAAGGAATGTACTCATTCCTACAAAAGGAATGTACCTAAGCTCCCTCTCGTCTTAGGAATTTCCAAGTTTCTTCCAAGTAAGAAACTTCTTTTTCAGGCTCCCTCTTAACTAGGGACCTACAATAGCTCCTCATGTGGAATAACTAGCTACCTGAAGAACTTCTCTTTTCTTCGATGTCATCAATTTCTTTTATCATGGAGTATTCATCTTTTAGGGATGTATTCATAAGGAACAAACCATCCATCAATTTCATCCATGAGTTAGTGGTGTCCTCATTTCATTAAAAAGTGATTCATTAGATTTTATATCTAGCTTTGCTTCATGTCAATCTATCTTCATGCCATATTTTCTAGAAGGATCTTACATCATTCAATATGGTCCTCTTGGAAGTCATCCCAAGATCTTACCTTTGGTAGTCCTACATAATCCCATCCAGAAATTAGTTCAAAAATAAATAAAAACTTAAATGAAACATTATCTTTGTGATGGTCTTTCACCATGACATCTTCCTATAGGTATTATCATCCCTCATACAGGTTGACACATTTTCCAAAGACATTCATTGTCAAGGTTCTCCATCTTTTTCTAACTCTTATCAGAGTCTTCATATCTTTCTGGGAGATATTCTAGTCAACTCTTCTTGGACTTTGGATGTTGAGTGCCTTCTACATTTTTTGCATATTTTCACAATCTCTTGCTTCACACTTCATTCCCGAAAGCTTCCAATCATAGTTTCTCAATTTTAGTTAGCTTCCTCATGATTCATATGAGAACATATTATGTTGATTTCATCTAGTGTCATTTTATGATTTTATTCAATATTCCGAAGGAGGATATCCCTTCTTCTCTTGATCATGTTTCCCAAGGTAGAAATAGTGATCCATATTATCTACAACCATATGAAATGACTTTCATAATATCCTATGTAAGCATACATACCTCATCTTTCCTTTCGGTCATCCATAGTTCCGCTAGCAGCTTCATTTGAACGAAAGAATTTTAACCTTTAGATATTCTTTCCTGCTACGTCATCATATCATCATCCCTTGAATCGCACAAGTTGGAATTCCAAATGAAACTCTTGCTTCCTTTCAGATCGTTGAATCCTTTGATGAGGATTCCCTCAGACAAAAAGTGAGGATCTTTCATACCCTCATTTGACAGATGTTTGCTTATTGACTATTGTATGATGATCCTAGTTGATGATGACCTCTACTTATTTCTATAAGCATTACTTGAGGTTTCAATGAGGTTTCCAAAAGCTCTAATTATTTGTAAGTAATAGAACTTGATCTAGAAATTCTTTCTGCTTCCCATGTCAGGAGCTCTTACTTCTAATGCTTCTATCATGATGCTACTTTCTAATTTGATGCACCCTATCTTATTTACATTGCTTCCTATCTATAAATTACAAGTGAAAATTACCTTCCAATGAAGAAGATCATCTCAATCATAGTAGAGATATTTTACTTCTTCATTCTTACACTTCTTTATCTCAGGATTCTTCACTTCTTCAATAACATGGGCTTCTTCCCCATCCCCCTTGTCCTTACTACATTTAGGAGAATCTCTTCCATAGTTCCCAAGTCCTTGAAATCCATAGCATATTACCTTATCCATGTTCTTCCTTTTATTTTGAGGACCAAACTTTCCAAATTTCCCTTTTCTTCTTGTGCCTTAGCAACAAATGCTTGATTGTGCTCACTTGGCCCAACATCAACCTTTTCCTTCAATCTAGTTTCTTTGATCTTACAAAGTGATCATAGATCTTGAAATGGAGTAGTTTATTTCATCCCATATAAACTTGAAGTGAAGTTACTCCATTCTTCTGGTAGTGCATTTAGTACCACTATGGTCATCTATCTGTAACTTCTCCTAGTTCTTGTAGTTGATCTCAAATTTCTTATGTCCTCATAAAGTATAAGGCTATTCCATCTTCCTTGGATATCTCCAGTTTGTAGAGTTCGTACCTTAATTAGATTACTTCTCCTGTAGTACTTATGGAAAACAAATCTACTAATTGGTAATATATATCTCTTGCACTCTCCAATTTAGATACATATGGGATTAGAGAGTATTTTATAGATTCTATAAGAATCCTCTAGGCTCTCACTTCCCCCTTCATGAATCTATCATGTGCTTGAGTATCTTTCTTTGGAGGTTGGGGTATTGATCCCTTGATGTGATCCGTGACCTCATTCTTAATAAGATTTAGGTCTATCCTTTTCTTCCATGCAAGGAAATTTGCAGGCCCAACCAATTTATTACTTTCCTTGAAAAGATACATTTTGTTATTATCATATATAGTCATAGACTTACTTGAGAGATTGATGCTTTCTTCCTCCTTAATTTTGATGTCGATAGAGGATTTTCTTCTTGAGATATTGATGAGAGACATCTTGATTCACAAACCCCCTTGAATGATTTAATCTCCCTTATTTCTTGAAGATGGATTCAAGACTCTTGTTGGTGTAGATTTCTTTGATCTAGGGTATTGAAGATCTTGACCTTGGTATCCCTTGAATCTACTACGATTTTTATTCTATGTTTTACGTCTTCTTGATTGGATGGCTTGGTGTTGTTTGACTTCATTTGATCCTTCTTTGAAGCTCGATTCTCGTGTGTCAACTTGATTTAAATTCTCCTTTCTGACTTTAGCACCTAAGCTTTGATACCATGTTGAGAAATCTAGGGAATGAATAGTTAAAAGATTTCTCTACTTGATAATAGCTTGTGATATACTTTTACTTCTTGGCTTATAGTATTTTCTTTGTTATGTTATTATTTTGTTCTCTTCATCAAGACAATTACCAATATGCATAATAAAAGACAAGTGACATAGTATGTAGACTTCTCAGCCAGGACCAAAACCTCTCACATTTTCAGAGGAAAACTCGATCAAAATTATTTTTCTAGACATTCAATGGATGAGTACCAAGATCATGACATAGACCATTGACTCTAGTATCCTCTCAAGGACCTTGTCACTAACCTTGATGCTTTGCCTCTTCTCTCTCTTGAATTTCCTCTTAATCTTGAACTACTCTCCTCGACTCCTTCTAGAGAAACTTGGTCTCTATCCTTCACACTACTCCTTCTTGGCTTCCCTAGAGAATCTTGGTCTCTAGGATTTTACTGGTCTCCTCTAGAGAAACTCAGTCTCTATATCTCTATCTCGGTCACCCAGAAGAATCCTTTCTTTGTTACCACAGAAGAAAACTCTCCTTCCTTTTCCCAGAAGAAATATCTCTTCTGCTTGCCCATAAGAATACCTTCTTCACTACCTTAGAATAGTACTTCCTTCACTGATCCATAAGAACCCTTCTTCGCTTCCTAAGAAGAACCCTTTTTCACTGCCTTATAAGGATATCTTTCGCCTCCTTAGAAGAAATTGTTTCACTGCCCCAGAAGAATCCTCCTTCACTGCCTCTTCTTCACACTTCTCTTGATCGAATGCAAGTCGAGTTGCTTTCCCTAAGTGAAGTTGAGTGTGGCTTATATATACACCTTCAATCATGTCCTTTAGGCCGACATGATCACTTGTGTTTAGGTCAACTTCTTCTAATAGTTTCTTCCATCGTTGTAGGCCAACTTGAAGAGGATAAGTGACAGGGTCTTGGAGGATACTTTACATAGACAAATTTGACCTTTTACAAAGTGTAGCATGGCTTCATTACAGGACCATGACTCTAAGATTTTATGACTTGATGAAAAATAAATCCTAAATAATCTCAATGAGACTCTTGACTTAAAAACAAAATCTCTTGCTCATGAAACCCATGAATCAAGTCAATACAATAATTTTATTTTTCTTATTTACATCATTACACAAAATAATAATTACATGTAATTATGAAGACCAAACCTAGTTACACTTTTCATCACATACAAGTTCTCAACTTGATCATTCTCAATAAAAAAAAATAGTTAACATGATGTAGAAGGAAAGAACCCCATTTTGAAGGAACGAGGGAATATCATATATGAAGACCCTCGACTATTTTCCCCCCTCTTATCAACTCTCATCTCATATGGATTCCTAATAGTAAATTATTAATAAACTTCTAGGAGGATAGTACAGGAATCCATGTGAGATGAGAGTTGATAAGAGGGAAAAATATTCAATGGTTTCCAGATCTAAGAGCCCCATTTGGAGGAAGAAGGGAATCTCTAACAAAATTTTCTATCCCATCTATCGTATTTTTGTTGCAAGAGTTACTTCCATCATAACTTTGATCATAAACGAGATTCCAAAAAAGTTTGGCTCCAAGGTTCATGTTCATTAGGGATGGGTCTCTTATCCCAAGTATGTGTTGGTTTTTAAGAGAGTGGACCACTCTCCAATTTACTAGGTGGGACATTTTGATATTGGATTTTTGTCTCTAATAAAGGAATTTTATAACTTCTTGAGATATAGTAGTCCTAACTCTAGCTAAAGCTAATAAGGCTAAGAATTGGAATAGAGGCAAGATGAGAGGACAATTTTTAATAGAACCAATTTCCCTACTATATTTAACCATTAGGTTCCCCATTTTTTTTTGAGTTTATCTTTATGAGGGAGGCAAGGGGATGAGAATAGGGCTTGCTGAAAATTAGAATGCCCAAATATCAAAATGATAACCATCCTTCCTAAATTAGAGAGTGAAACACCATGAATAGAGTAACGTTGATGAGGCAAGCTATGTTCCAAGCATAAGTGTGACTCCTTTCTATATTGAGCAAACCACCGAAGGAATTTAAAAATAGTTTAGAGATGATTTAAATTTTAAGGAAATCATTTTTTATGCTTTTCCTAACAATGAAGCATTGTCACGAAATTAAACATGATTTAAGCTTTTGTCTGCATTAACAAATAAAAGGCTTAGAGGCTACGCTAATGTTCTCTCACATTATAGTATATGAATACATGATTCTTACATGATGATGTATAGAATATGGGAGGAAGGGAATCCTTGACAGAACCTCTTAAATCTTTGAGGAATCTTGCAAGCCTACTATTTATCAAAGGTAATGCCCATGGGCCCTCAATGCAGATAGATATCCATTTGATTATCACTTATTCAAACACAAATTTATTGATAACTTCATAGAGGAAATTTCATCATCATAATTTGAATACATTTACCATATCCAACTTTATTAAACCCCATTTCAACCTTTCTTTCTATTGGAATGAATGACTTCTTGTACTAGTACCATGGTATCCATAATTTTCCTATTTTCATCAAAGTTTCCTTTATTTTTAGATATTATATTAGGAAGAAACAATTTTAAGCACATGGATAATATATTTGAGATTATTTTATATGAAACATTATAGAGAAAAGTGGGTTGAAATCTTTAAAAGGAGGAAGGATTTACCACATTGAGAACAAGAGCCAAGAAGGTTGAATTTACACTATCTCTCATCCATGCTAATCGATGAACATAGTTGATCATTTTTTTAACTCATACTTGATGATAAGCCATTATCTTTTATAAAAGTGGGATGCAAATCCATATAGGGAAAAATATTTGTCTAGCTCAAAGGAGGAGACTTCCTCCTAGATATTTTCCTTAGAAAAAAGTTCCAATAGATTTTTGTTATCTTCAAAAGATATAGACTATGGGATATGTTCAAGCATAAATATGACCTTTTCATTAGAAGGTTGATTTGTTTCTAAGTATCAATACTTGTAGTGTCAAGGAACTACTTCCTTAATCTTTGCACAGGAGTAGATAATTCACCATTGACGTAAATCATATTTGACATGAACTTTCCATGATCAAATCTCAACTTACCTATGTAAATATTTTGTATTTATATATATTTCTCTAAGCCAACATCTCCTTGACTTCAGTCTCCAACATTATTTCTTTTTGAAGTGCCATTTTAACCAAATGAACTGTGATTTTTCTTCTTCAAATGATTCAGGGGCACTAGGCCTTGCTCCAATTGATTTTGTATATCTTCTAAATGGGATTTTATTTCTAGCATGATTTTGTGTTTAACATATAAATTATTTTCAACCTAATCCTTAACGATTTCTTTAGTTTATTTGATTTTATATTCCTAAATGAAGACTTAAAATCCATCAACCTATTTTCTCTATGTTGTTGTAATAATTTTAAATAATTCTTGATCTTCAACCCACAGGGTTAAATTTGAAGGAAACTAGGGAAGGGCCCATAATCCTTTTGAATGTAAAGAGGAAAAGCTATTGGTTTATTATTTGAACCACTCCATCAAAAGATATGTGTGGTGAATGAGAATATTGGTTTATGAAAGTTACTACAAATTAGAAAGTAATCTAGGAACGTTACAATGTGGACACATCCCTATTTGTGGTTGTTGTAAGTCAAATCTCCCTGAATTGGTTTAACATCAATTAGATCTAATAGAGAGAGATGGTCTTCCATTGTTTCTTAAAATAAGTCCCTAATTATGGATTCTTCTTTTTTCACCCATTACTAAAGGGTAGTATTGAATTCTCTAACAAAAATGCAATTTTAGCAATCTTCAGTCTCTTTTATAAAACATAGAGAGATCCAAAAAATGTATTTTTTCCTAATATTATAGAGGCATATATATATTAATTATGTTACATATTATACCAAATTGATGGTGGAGAATTTAGGTCGTTATTTGGTGAGTTTAACTTCAAGCCTAGATCAAGTTGAAGAATGCCCAAGACTAGAGAATTCATAATTCGCTAAGGGCTCCTATGGTACTAACTTCTTTTATTCAACTATCATGCCATAGGAAATTGGTTCTTTGTAGACCTTCCTATTTCCTTAAGCTTTTTTCCTTAGAGTAAGACTATTTATACTTTTTATTCCTTAATTAGGATTCTAGATATTCCTAGTTTTCCTTTGCTTCCTAGACCTCTACTATTCCAAGCAATAATCATCATCATTTTTCTTGTATACTTTCCAAGCGATAATCATCATCATTATTCTTGTATTTTAGGGGCTTCTATTTGGGGAGTAGTAGAGTCACTTTCATTCTTGGTGGTTCATATTCCTCCATTGTACATACATCTATGGTGGATTTTTTCCTGAGCTCTTTATCCTTGTTGGCTTGTTCCTCTCTCTTGTCATGTTTAGGTTTTGTCCCATATTCTCCTTCATTCTACCCATCCCAATACCATTTTTCTTCATGATCAAATGCCTTGTGAGCTAATGTACGGCCCAAATAGACATTTCCATAGGGATTTTGGCTAGTTGAGGAGGAGTTATATACTTCTTCTTTAAGATCTAGGTTTTTTTCCTTTAGATTATGGATGGGGGTTTGGGGGTGGGTATCCTCTGATCGTGAAATTTCCACTAACTTTCACCTATAAACTCTTGTCCCTTTTCTATATGAGTATCAAGAAGTGCTTGATATCTATTAATCGATATGATTGTTTCAAATCTTTCACTACTAGAGTTTGAATGAGATATAGGGTTATGTGGAGGGGGAGAGGGGTTTGGGACATGGAATTTGGAGGGGGTTTTTTAAAGAGAGTATTTTTTCCTGGGAAGGAACCTTCTCTTTCTATGTTGTTTTGATTACTTTACTTGTTCAACTTGGTGTTTCCATTGTTCTAGTTTGGGGCAGTTATTACCAAACTGGGCATAATCATGGATGTCATTCCACTTGAATGGAAACTAGTAATACTCGATTAGCTAGATAAAGCCCCATTTATCAAGAGTAAGTTGAATGGATTTTGGAAATATCTTCTCAAGATTCAGCTTAATGCACATCTCGGCACATGCAAAATTACATTCTCTAGGATCATCAATATACTTTCCCAGTGAGTTTCCAATACTTTTGAGGATGTCTTCATTCCAAAAGTGGAGTGAATGATGTTTTAGTTTAACCTAGATTGGAATAGGAGAAGGGGTGTTAATTTCAGGGTTAAATAGGGTTCCAACGGTTAAGGGACAAACCCTAGGATCTTAGGAAGTAAGGGATACTTTTAAAGATTAAGTCTTGAATTTTTTTTCTTCAAATGGGAATGTAAATAAAAACCCTTCCCATTTAAGGATAGAGAGACCTTCTATTGTTAGTGGCATCTAGTTCTTGGCTATAAAGGACTTCAGTGTTCACAAGGATGACTAGATGCCTATAAATTTTCATATTTAATTGTGATCTACTAACTTAAAATCTATTATTTTACATTGGTTTGCATACACGAGGATTCATTGAATTTCTAAGTTGTTTAACACACAAAGTGCAATGATGTTTGGAAGGATGAGGAAGGGTAGAGATAAGTGTATTGTAGGTAATGGTAGTAGGTAGAGGGGGGTGACAGAGGAGTTAGAATCCCCTTGAGGCTAAATTCATGAGTGTGGATCAGCAACCTAAGGGAACTGATGTAGGAGAAAAGATGTGATTACATCATACTCTTTGGATTGCTTATATGAATTTTATTTAGGTATTGTAAACAAAGGTTCAAATTTATCAAAGAAATGTATTTCCATTAAAATATCATTTCTAATTAACATGCTTTAGATGCTCAAAAACATAACACGTAACAAATTAGAAATAATTTAAGTATAAATTAAATATTGAAAATAAAACTTCATATTTTAACCTTGAAATTATATAAATTAGAAATGATATATATTATATATATATAGATATATATATATAGCTAATGGAGAGGTCATTATTTCTCCCATATAAATTGAAGTGATTAAATGAGCCAAAACCAATTCAAACATTTTTTGATACCCTCAATGTGATTAAAATGGAGACAAAACCAATTCAAACATTTTTTTTGAGACCCTCACTGTTAACTCAATAATGACATCAAAATTATACTATACACTTTTTCCATGCTAAAAATTATACGACACATTTTCAAAGTTCTTTAATAAAGAAAAATAACTCTAAAAAATAATATGATGTACATTAATAGCGGAAAACATCACTTAAAGCATCCTAAAACACAAACATGAATCCCACGTTGTAGATTCGCTTCATGTGAAGAAATTATTCCCACCATTTTTTTTATTTTCAACATTTTCGATTAGGTGAAGTAAAAAAATGTTTTTACGCTAGTTTTGTATTTCCTAATTAATTTGATTTATTTTTGTTATATTTTTTTTTTTTTATTTTAAAATAATTGTTTCATCTCGTGCTGCAGCTTAATACTCAATTACTTCTCAACAATTTTCTCTACACAATCATTAAAACAAAATTGTCATGTACTTAAGGGATATGATATATATGGATAGGTTTAAGTATATGGATAGGGTTAAGTATTTGTGTAGTGGTTTTACTGAATGGTTGCATTTAAGGTTGGAATTTGGATTCTTCTTTACTTTATATTTATATTTATAATATATATATATATAATATTTTGGTTCTTTAAAACTTTTTCTTTCAAAAATGATGTTTTGGTCATAAATCAATTCTTCACTAATAAATGTTTTAGGTAATGAAGTTTCTTTTCAAAAAAATTACCCTTCAATAACACGCAGTTATGTTAAAAATTTTCACTTGTTTATCATAAGAAAAGAAAAGAATGATCTTAATATACAAATGACTTATATTGAATCCTGAATCTGGATTTGAAATTGAATAAAACACTCACAATAAAATGTCCATAACCTTGAAATCAAACATGCTTGATCCAAACATGCCATAACATTTGTATATATGAGATATGACTAAAGAGATCTTATGGAACATATAATAAGATGACCAAAAAAATAAAACTATTGAATGTTATCAATAAAAATTCAAAAGTATATGAATTAATATAGTTTATGCTACAATGTACATAATCCTAAGAATAAAGATCAAAAGTTATTCTACACTTTATCTATGTTGGTGAAGCAAGCGAGCTATAAGTCATAGTTTAAAAATTAAGTTGCAAGGGAAAGACACCATGAGCGGTTATTTTCTTAATGTATCCTTGTAGATTTAAGCAATTAATATCCAACAATATATCAATTGCAACGACTTCTAGCATAATTATTTATGCTTCTGTGTTTATTTCCACGACGTTGATAGTATACTGGAAATGTTTAGCCACAAGCTCATCCCATTCTTTCGCAAAAGAAAGATAAATATTATGATCACAAGCTGATTAAGAATCAATAACCCACTGCATTACCAATTGATATGCAATGAAACAATGTGAAAAACAGAAAGTTATTAAATCATTTTCTACTTATAATCACCTTTTTTTTATATGCACATATACAATAAGAAATCACTTTTTTAGTATGCCTCTCTTTTTAGTTAATATTACTATTGACTAGTAACATAATTAGCCATAAAATACAACCTAGCATATTCTTTTAATGACATTTATTATATTTTACAAGATGCTTACCTTTTTTTAATAGATATCATACTTACTACTTAATCACTAAGCAAGGTTGCTCTTCACTATCCTCCACTTTCTAGTAACATAGTTAGTGAGAAAATACAATGTTGCTTATCCCTTTGATGATGTCATTATTTTTTTAAAGATGTTTTTTTGATGATGCCATCATTTTTTTCAAGATGTTTCTTTAATATTACAGCAGTGAACATCTACCAACTAGGTGGAACATTGCTTACAATATAGTTATCGTGCCCAACTTAATAGCGCCTTGGCAAAACAAATCCCCTTCCTTAATAGTGAGTCACTACTTGTGAGGATTGAACCTTGATTAGTCTAAAACAGAGCCCCATATTCACTAACCTAGCTCCATCATTTACAATTATTTCATAAAAAAAATTAAATATCTTCAATAGGAAACTAGAACCCAAAAAAATGGGGGAAAATACCTAGGCCAGGTAAATATTAATAGGCTTGTGATATTGCACGTTTATTTTTCGTATTTCCATTAGAATATGGATATGGAATTTAGCATGCATATCAAGATTAAGTAAATTATTGCACCACTTCTACTGCCCTTAGACCTGTATGGAACCGACTCGAAACAATGTCAATTTTTGGTGAACCCCATTCCTCTGCCACCCTGTGTGGTGTGCTCCGAGGTTCTGTGGTTGTATTTCTACCCAGCGATTAGTAGGAGGATGCCTGTGTCTGCTTAGGTAGACTTCTTTTGTAATACATGTATTTTGATCTAATATAACAAGCTGATTTACACAAAAAAAAAAGATTAAGTAAATTGTTTCTCATCTTCCATCATTTTCATCAAGATCTACATAAACAAATGTGCTCCTAATTTATTTCTTCTTCTCTAAAGGGATTTCCATTCCTACCTGCCTAGCCAAAATTCATTGTGCTTTCATGTCAAAGATACACATTTTCGGAAAACCAAGTGCCATAAAGGAATGTTGAGGGAGAGATTTCAATCCACCTTTTATTGATTAATCAATTAATGGAGAAATATTCCACCCAAATCCTTCCAATAGTCAATCACTAATGGAATGGTGACAAATGTTTTGTAAATACACAACTTCTAACTAGCCTATAGAAAAAACATCAAAGAGTTGATTGAGCTAACCTAGAAAATTGGAATTATTTGAATGTATGTAATCCCTTTACTATTGTGTCTCCCTTAAATCTATCTATAATCAGAATCAACCAAAATACTCTCTATTCATAACACTAGGAAAAGAAAATTGTACCAACTTCAAATTCTGGGAAACACCTATCCAACAAGTAGAAGTGTATTAAATGTAGGGTTGGCATTTAAGGCACCTAGGGGATGGAAAATTCTACATGCTAAGTAGGTAGATGTTTTAATATTTCATAAATGGTGAATCAAAGGTAGATGTCATTCTTCATGAGCTAGATATTTCAGATCTTTAAAGTTATATGTTTGGATTCAGAGATCTAGTGCATATTGAAGTTGGAACAACACTTCTAATGTTACATAAGTGACATTGTGAAGTAGTATAACTTTCACAAGTGACACAGTGAAGTAGGATAGTTTTCACAGGTGACTCTCAATAGAGGAGAGATGGCATCTTCAATATTGGGAGGGGGAAGCACGTCAAAGTTGGAGTTTGGGAACATGTAAGGCCCCCTCTCAAAATCACCATTCTTTATTAGATTTACTACACAAAATCAAAAATGAAATCAATAAATCAAGAAGCAAAGGAATGTTACAAATTCTAATGAAATTCACTGTGCCAAATCAAGCCTATTAAGAATTCTATAAATCAAGAAATCAATAATTATAATCGTGGAATCAAGGATTTTTTAAATCAAGCTAATCAAGAAGCCAAGGCACATTACATCTTATGAAGCTAGGGGGAAACAAATCCTTGATTAACACTGCATCTAGCATTGGTTCGCAAGCTGAATCTTCTACAAAATCAGGGTTGTGAAGAATAACACTGACTACACTAAAATGAGCCTTGAATGCCCAAGATTAAGGATCTTAGCCGTTGTTGTTGTAAATCGTATGTATGGATATGTATCCAAAAAATGGAGGAGCAAAGTTATTCAATCTCTCAAACTATGAACAAGTCCTCGTTGCACTAAATGTAAGAGAATAATACAAGCCCCTTATAACCTTGATACTCAGGTTGATGAACACATCATTTCCCAGTCTCACAGTGTGGGCTCCTTTGGGGAGGACCACTAATATATGACACTAACGATGTCCAGATATTATGTACTCCATAAAACCTTTGGTTCACTAGTTTGGTAAGGAGTTTCACTCTACAAAGACCATGCGTTTGACATCCTTGAGCTTATGACTGAACTCAAAGCCCATTTGGAAGTAGACTTGCAAGAAAACAAAAACAGAGAAATGTCAACCATGGACAAAATGAACACGTATAGAACTTTATAGAACTAATCATATTTATGGAAAAAAAAAGCTTACCATCATTGGTTGTGACATAGCCCCATAGCTAAAAAAAAATCAAGCAAACAAAAAAATCACAGACTAGAACTCTGTAGCTCCACATTTTTGAGTCTAGCTAAAAAGTTTGGTGACGAGGGACAAATTATTTGAGCACTCACATCCTTATAGTGCCCAAACTTCTGACTGAATTTTATTTATACATGAAGATTCAGAATAACACAGGGAGTCAAAGTTTGTGGGGAATCAGAGATATTTGGTCTCCATGGCCATGGATGGATATGTCCAACACATGGTCATTGGGGGATGACCACGAGGGCTTCACTCAATGAACCTCTGACATATCACACATATTCATGACATATTAAACAATACTCTTAGCTTGAATACATATTGAAAACTAACGCTAAAAAACACATTATTTAACCCCCTACCAATACGAACCCAATACACCTTCTCAATTTAAAAAACCCCTACTTTCACTAGATATTGTAGTTATCCATTTTTTCATTAACATTTTTTATACCCTATATATTAACTTTGAGTTTCATTTTTTCTATGTTCCAATGTATTAACCCTTTACCCCCTATATAGTCCTAATATATTATGTCATATTTTACTCAATATATATCCCCCATTATGAACTCGCGTGCTATGGTATTGCTACCCCAATAAAACCCCGGTGGGGATGACATGTCTCATATGTGAATATGTATTGATAACATTCTTATTCATTTTAATTCAAAATGCTATTGATTGACTTTCCTCGAAATTTACAACACAAATAATATTTTTTTCCATATTCTCAAGGTACATGGTGGTTGGACTAGGTGATTCAGTGACACTGTAAAAGGCCTCCACGCACATAGAATATAGTCAGGTGGCAATATCCTTTAGTAGCTTGAGATAGGATATTAATGATGTTTTCTGGGAATTATAAACTGTCAAAAATATGCTTTGCACACTTTAAAACAATGTCGTAGTCAAATCTTTTCTGGAAATTATAAATTGTCAAAAATATGCTTTCCACACTTTAAAACAATGTCGTAGTTTAATGATGCAGAGGAGTTTCCCAGAAAATTATGGAAATTCTAGTCATATTTAGAGAAAATCCGACAAATATTTTTGTAAATCCAAGGTATCATTGTTAAATTACAAAATTTTAGGTGTCCTAGAAGATTTTGATGGTGCTCAATCCATCTCCACCATCAAAATCACTATTCAAACACTAGCTCTATAAGATTTTTTGAATTTTTTTTGCCTAGTTTCGGGCTTTTGGCTGTTCAAACAATTCCTATGTCTCCATAGATGACTCCTAAAACAATCACAACATACCATCACATAAAAAAATTAAACGTGTAAAAATTTTAAACGTATTTGGTAGGTAAAATACTCAACAAATTCCAACCCTAGTGGCATCTGTCACTTATCCTTTCCATGCCTACAACCATTCGTTTTATCTCATGTTACTCTCTATTTTATGGGCATTATCTAATAAGTGGAAAATTTGTCTTGATAATCAAAATCTGCGGTCATCTGTCATTTTTTCCCTAAAAATTCTAAGGATAATAATGTTTAAATCTTGTTTTTTTATAGTGGAAATAGATTTAGCACCATCAAAATTTGTTTGAAATGCTCAAAATTTTGAAATTTAACAATTGTAACTGAGATTTCCAAAAATTTCACTAAATTTTATCAAAATAATACCAAAATTTCCATTATTTTTCAGTAAAACTCGAAGCATCTTTAAACTACGCGCTGTTTTATGTTGTAGATTCTCCAACAACGCGTAAATTTATTGCCTGCAGTGCACATTTGCCATAACCTCTTATTCCTCTTTTCATGTCCCTTGCGGTGCTGCTCAGCTTCAAAATTCTCCAGTCCATTGCCAATATAGTCATGGTCACATTTAAAACATTGCCCGAAAAAACATTACCGTAGATTTTTTTTTCAACATTATTTGAGATGCAAGACTTTCCCATGCAAGAATATCAAAGACAAACGCTCGTTAAGGGAGGGTCTTGGAGATTTAACTCCTACTTGTCTTATGGATATTGAGTGATATTCATAATTTTTATGTGCATTAGTTAATTGTAAATTAGTTGGATTTGAGAGATTAAGTCGAACTAAAATAGCTCCTACAATGATGTTTGACTGATATAATTTAACAACTAATTGATTTTATGGTATATTTCTATCTCTAGCCAATAATTGATGTATTTATATGCGTTCTTAATGTAATGCAAAACAATTTTCTTTGGTGTGCAATTAGTTTTACAAATGTAAAGTGATCCCATTAAAATACACGAGGGGTGAGTACAAAATCAACTAGCATTCACCTTATATAGAGGAAGCATCACAAAATAAACACTTCTTTAATTAGTACATCACTAATCACAGGGTTGCATGCATCCACAACACTCTAGGATTGTATATTATAGGCCTTACATAACATTCTCTGCTATAATGAAATTCTCCAAGGTAGTTTCATGTCATTCACTCTACAAAATTCATTTTTGGTACTTTTGGAATTGGAATCAATTTCTACAGATGTATGGAAACTTAACAAAGAAAATTATTGGAAACTCGACGACTGATATTACTGAGGAAAGGGATCTGATGACTTAGACCCTGATTTATGTCTATTCATATAGGACATGGGCATGGTTGTTGTTGACATTTCAAAGTAGTCCACGAACAACAAAACGAAAAGCATGATGACTCCTTAGCTGTGATCAAAATTAATAGTGAAATTGATGCCAAAATTGCATAAAAGTAATGACCAAGGCTTAACCTATTGGATTTTACTCATCCTCAAAATCACTTAATCTCGTTTTATTTATCCGGTTAACTACAAGATTATGTACAAGTTTTTGGTGTACATGGACATTAACATAGCATAAAGCACACTTAACTTTAGTGTTTGCATGTGGTATACATTCACATTAACATAGCATGATGCAAACTTGGCTTTAGTTAGATTTAGTGCATGCATGTAGTTACACTTAACTTAATTGCTTAATGTATCACTATTAAGTATACAAAATTCATTCTCTCTTCCAATTTTTCTCAATTCTTGCAAGTTTATACAATTATTATCCAACTATGCCATTACCTTTGTAGACTCTAATAATTTAACATGGTATCAAAGTAATAAGGTACTTTTAAAAGGTGCATGAAAATTTGATTTGTAGATCATAATATTTGAGAACTATTCAAAACTGCCAAAGAATTGAATCGATGAAAGAATTAAATTCCCAACTTCTGCCATTGGCCATTGTCACTCCATACAATTACTAAGACTAGAAGTTGATGATTTTGCTTCATCTTAGGAGCAAAGAATTATACCAGATACTCAGAGGAATTGAGACGAAACCAATGTTAAAGGATGAGAAGTTTGATTAGCTTAATAGATCTCACATGGGTTATGGAAGATTGTGTCTATCTGTGTCTCATGATACTATTTATCAGATCATAGATATTGATTCACCACATGAAATCTTGACTACATTGAAAGGATTATGTTGTGATAAAGATGGTCTATAAGAACATAATTTGGAGATAGAGAGCTAGATCTATCATAATAGTCATGCAATCAACAAAGAACACTTCAACAACATGGAAAATTATTCTTGAGGCAATGTTTCACATGAAGAATCTGCATCTTCTATCATCGATGAAGCTATTGCAGATGAGATTTTTATCCTTTCCAATAAAAAAGATGTTACACATGAGGAAATATCTTCCCATGCTTGTAATGAAGACTTTGCTACAGATGGAGATTGCATAGAAGAGGAATTTCTTTCCTCCACCATTGATTATGTTGATAATGCAGATCTAACGAGGTCTCAATTTGATGATGCCCTACATACAATCTCAGTCACAAAGCTATGCATACCATTCCATGCATCCAAGGAGGCATCTATAAAATCATGCATGCATCTATCAAGGCATCCCTAAAGCCATGCATGCATCTCTAGGGACAAGCATGCCCATGCATTCATATATGGTACATGCATATGATTGTCAAATGCAAATTGGAGTTGCAAGGAATCCATATTGGAATGCAACCATGGATAAGGAGAATTAGTCCTTGATCCAAACATGGGAGTTGATACTTCTACTTCTGAAAATGAATCGTGTTCCACTAGATCCATTTGTGGAGAAGGATTCCACTTCTAGTTATGTAGCTAGTTTGGGATCCGACCCCATTTCTTGGTCAAGTAAGAAGAAAAATGTCATTTCTTTATCATCAATAGAGGTCATGTAAAAAGGAGTAGTCAATGTCACCATTCAGGCCATTTTTTTGTAGCATTTATTTTATGATCCAGTTATCATTGTCCATCGTCCGACTATTATATGGTGCGACAATGAGAGTACACTAAAATTTTGCAAAGATATATTACAATAGAAAGAAACCAAACATATCGAGATCCATATGCACAACATTATAGGATTGATTCATGATCGGATCATCATTCTACAATTTTGTCCCAGTTTTGAGTAGACTGTCAACATCACTGAGACTTTCATTAAGTAGAAGTTTCAAGTTCTGCGAGATCATCTCGAGGTGAAGGACACAACTACCTATTAGTTATTTTTTATGTTAGTTTTGAATTGACATTTAAAGGGGTTTTTGATCTATACTTATGCAGGAAAGAAAAAAATACAAAAATACACATACACAGAGATGGAGCAAAAACAAAAATTCATTTCATTACTATCAAAGAACTAAAATATGCTTACATACAGAAATGAAAATACACTAGTTTGGGCAATAGTAGCTTATCTTGGAGAAGAGATGTGGTGGCTACATGCCTCTGAATGGTGTTACAATGAGGCTCGAAGGCCTATTTATTATTCAGAAACAATAGAAAACCCTAAACATCCAAAAACCTTACCCTAGGAGATGAAGCACCAAAACTATGGGCCCTATTTGGGTAAATTGGTACATCAATTTCCCAGGTTCGCAACTTTGGAATACAATATTTGTTTGACGTGCACAATACCTTGCTAGAAATATTTATCCGAGGAATACAACTTTCGAATGCAAATATTAGTCAAAAAGTCATGGTCATTTTTTTTCCTAGAAAATCATCATTTACGGCCTCAAAACGAATCCAAAAGTTCAGGACCGGAAAAACTGCCAAAAATACTAAATTGTGCTACAATTAAGGAAATTGAAAAACTGAAAGAAATAGTGGTGGGGGTCCAAGTTGAATAGTCAGGTGGCCACCAATATCTAACTAGATCAATTTTTTTTCCCATTGAGTTTTCCCTCTTCCCTCTTTCATGCATTATACATGGGTACCTAAAATGGCCTTGTTTTCGGGACTCATCTCTCTTGCATCGTACTCACCTAAGTTATTCTTAAGGGAGGTTGTTGGTGTAGATTCACATTAAAATAACATAAAGCACACTTATCTTTAGTTATATTTAGTGCTTGCATGTGATGTACTTGCACATTAACATAACATAAATCACACTTAACTTTAGTTAGCCTTAGTGCTAGCATGTTATGTGCATGCACATTAACATAGCATAAATCACACTTAGATTTAGTTATCTTTGTGCTTCCATGCAATTATTATTAACTTAGTTTCTTTGTGTATCACTATTGAATATAATGAATTCATTCTCTTCCAATTTTTCTCAATTCTTGAAAGTTTATGAAATTATTCTCTATCTAGGTCCTTACCTTTGCAGGATCTAATAACTTGGCATGGCTCTAATTCCATGTTAAATTATTAGAGCATGTACATATAAGGACCTAGATAGAGAATAACTGCATAAACTTGCTAGAATTGAGAAACGTTGGTAGAGAGACTAAATTTTGTATATTAAATGATGATACATAAAGCAACTAAGTAAAGCTTAATTGCATGCAAGCATTAAAGTTAACTAAAAGCTAAATGTATTTTATGATATGTTAGTGTTCATGTACCTCAACAAATTTTATGCATAGTAATTTTGAAGAAATGGGTATCGATTTGATCAAGATAATTTTACCATGTGAGAGAAAACTTGAGCATTGACCTATCATCCATGAAGACATGTTCGCATGCATGAACAATACTGAGGTTTGTTATATTTATTTGTATTATAGATTGAGGGGCCTTAGATACCTCATTTTATGAGATCTTCTACATTAAGGAGCTATCTTTTTGTGCCTAAATTTGTAACAAAATATATTGATTTTCAATAGCCCATTAGTATGCCATATTTGTTTCTAGACCCCTAGTTTAGTTTGGAGTGGGGGAAAGGGAGGAATTTGGATATAGAAGATATTCATATCCTTGATGAATTGAATATCCTATGCATCTCCAAACCCCCAAAATGTTCATCCTTTTTTTTGTTTCGAGCACAACCCATGGTACGATCCTCCGAAAAAATTATTTGTGATCCAAAATCATGAATCCATGTGAGCTAAGAGTTGATAAAATGGGAAAAAATAGTAGAGTTTCTAGATCTAAGATAGTTTTCTTTTAAACAAAGGGGGAATCTAGATTATGTATTTTATCCCCTCTAAAGAGTAATTTTTAATGTAAGACTTTCTTCGAGCATTCATTTTGATTTAAATGAGATGCTAAAAAAGTTTGGCTCCAATTGTCGTATTCATTAGAGATGGATCACTTAATACAATTATGCGGTGGTTTTTTAGAGCGTGGACCACTTCCAAGTTTACTAGGTAGAACTCTCTTAATTTCTCTCCTTTTCAAAGGAATATTTTAAGCTTTGACCTCTAATAGTTCTAAATATAGTAGAAACTAACAAAGCTAGCTAAGAATTGGAGTAAAGGCCAAGTTAAGATTAAAATATTTAATATAATTAATTTCCTTGTTGGATTTAACCACTTGGATCTGCATCGAGTGATTTTTTTTAGGGAGTAAATGGGTTGAGAATAGGGCTTGAGAAAAATCAGAATACACATATCGAAATGATGACAACCTTTCCGAAATTCAGAAGTGAAGCATCATAAATCAAGTAGCTTGGGTGAGGTGAGATTTGTTCTAATCATAAATATGACTTTTCTTTTATGACCAAAATAGTTGAGACATTTAAAAACATTTTAGAGTTTATTTAAATTACCCTCTTCCTAAGAGAAAAGTATGATCATAAAATTATTCATGATTTATGCATATTACTCCACAAACAAACTAATTCTTGGGAGATGCTCCTATATTCTCTTGTATTTTTCTTTTCCCTCAAACAATTTTTACCAGATGATGTATAGAAGGTGGGAAAAGAAAATAGTTGATCAATAACTTTAAACATTTGAAGGGTCCTGTAGGCCTACCACTTAATAAATGTGATATCAACAGACCCTTGTTGCAAGTAGATATCCATTTGATTATCTGTTCTTTGAACTGAATCTTTTTGAGAAATTGATAAAGGAGCCTATGTTAGATTTAGCCAAATCCATTGACCATGTCAAACTTTATTACCATGCCCTTTTCCCCTCTATTTCTGTTTGAATGAATGGATTCTTTTACTACTACAATGATATCCATAATTTACCTCTTTCCAACAAATTTGCCTTGAATTTAGATATTATCATGGGATATTTAAGATGGTTTTATATGAAACATTAAAGAGAGAAATGGGGCAAAATTTTGAAATGGAGGAAGGATTTGCCTCTTTGGGAAAAATATCTGGGGAGTTTGAATTTATGCCATATCTCATCCATGTTGATTGATGAATGAAAATATCATATTTTGTAAACGTGGGATATAAACCCATCCATACTAGGAGCCTTTTCTAGGTCAAAGGAGGAGACTTCCTCCTAGATTTCTTCCTTCGAAAAAGGTTCCATTAGTTGTTTTATTATCTTCAAAAGAAATGTAGATATATTCAAGTGTAACTATGATATCTTTACTATAAAGTTGATTTATATCTAGTATAAAGACCTATAGTGTTGAGGACATGCCTCCTTAATCATGGCATAGGAATATATATTTTCACGTGTGACCTAAATTAATTGGACTTTGTTTCACCATAGTCATATCTTTGCTTGATTCTGTAAATATTTTTTATTTTTGTCTCATACTCTAAGACAAATACTCCTTGTTTCAATATCCAACATTACTTCTCAATTTGTATTGACTTTTGTAGTTGGATGAACATCTTTTATCATATTCAAATAATTATGGGTTGCTAGGCCTTCCTCCAATTGACTTTTCATTTCTTCTACATGGGATTTACCACGTAAATGAATTTTAACCCAATCATTGAGAGTTTATTTAGGTCATTTGGTCTTTTGTTCTAGAATGAAGACTCGATATACCTCAACCCATTTTCTCCAGGTTATTGTAACAATATTAAATATTTCTTGTTCTTGAACCTATTGAGAAATTTAACTAGCTTCAATCTTCATAATTGTTTTATTCATTTCAATATGTATCGTATGTAACGAACTAGAAAATAAAAGAAAAAATTGTTATTATTAAAGCATGGGTTTCATTATCATTATTGATGGTCTTCTAGGTAAAACCATGTTCTTTGTGCTTCTAAGGTTTGTTAGGTATTATGATTTATTGCCATGAGTCAAAGGAGTCATAATCATATTTATAATACCCTTTTTGAGAAAATTGTAATTGTTAAAAAAAGAATTATTTTTCAGTCTATACAGTCCTGGAAACTCCAAAAGTACAAGTTAGCCCTCGCAACATCAAGTCGGCTTAAATAATGGAATTCGACCCCATGAGAAGGTTATATAAAGAAGCAGTTAAACCTCATTTGGCATACACTCACTCCATAAGTTCGATCTATCAAGAATGAGTTCAATCTGTAGCTGTGAAGCTGGAAGAAAGAGAGAAAAGGCATTGGTAAAGAAATAATGACAAAAATATCTTGTTTTTGGGATCTATCTCTCTCACGCATGAAAACATATAGGGTTTCTTGGCTGCACGAAGAGGCCAAATTGTAGGACAAGTTGCAGTAGGACGAAGTGCAACATCTTGTACTTGGAAGGAAGGATACTTTTTCTAGACCTTGTTGACCTTAGGAGGAAATGTTTTTCTCTAGGAAGGTCTCACGAGGAGTTTGATCTAGGTTTTATTTGGAAGCTACAAGATCAAAATTGCAGGGTCGAAGCTAGAGGTTGAGTAGAAATATCAAAGTTGGCAAATCGAAGTTTTATTGTGTACTAGTTTGGTGCAAAATCAAGGAAGGAATTGAAGAAGGGTTAAAATTATACTAGAAGAAGTACTTGGTCTAAGGTTTGGGTCTTTGTATATCATTTGAAGCAGATTCTAAGAAGAGAAGAGTTTCTGGGTTTTCCCCTTGGAGAGTTTTTCCCTAGCTGAGAGCCTAATATTTGTGTCCTCTATTGTTGTTGTTGATGTTCTTGATATTGTTTGAAGAAAATATCTAACTAAAGAACATAAAGAAGATAATTAAGATTCACAAGAAAATGTCAAGATTAAGGAAAATAAGATTAATATTTGCCACTTTTCATTTTTCCGACATGGTATTAGAGCTAAGGTGAACAAAGTAAAGCATCTAAAAGGAAATTGGTTACTTGTCAACGAGAAGGAAAAAGGAATCTCTTCAAGAATAAATTGATTGTTGAAAGGCATAATTTTAGAAAGGATTTAAGAAAGGAGGGTTTCTACATTAAAGGAGATCAAGTCTATATCAATCTTGCATCAAAGGAAGATATGAGAGAAGCACTTCAAGAAGAGTGTTGATATCTCTCTCTTGAATATCCATTTGGAAGGAATCTTTGAAGGAAGAATCAAGGGAATTCAAAAGTTTTTATCAAGGACACTTTAAATATCTTGAAGGCATCAAGAATATTGAAGACATCATTAAGGAGAATCTTGGTCTCAAGTAACTATCATATCATTACATCATGTCTAAATATACAAGTCTTATGGATTGTTTTCTTGCAAGGAGAGAAATAAGCTCATTGAGGCATCAAACTATCTAGCATGGAATAAAATAATTGACTTGATACTCAGAGAATAAGAAGTAATACAATATGTTACCCGGGAAATCACTGAACCAATCAAAGAAAAGACACAATAATTAGAAAAGTACAAGAAATGGGAAGTAAGGGCTTAAAGTATCATAGTTGAATCAATTAAGGATTCTCTTGTTCCATTTGTTGAAAACTTGAATACTTCCAAGGCTATGTATGACAAGCTAGTAAATTTGTACTCTGTAAGTACAACATGACAAAATATGTCTTTGGAGAATAAGTTATATATAATGAAGAAATCAAAGAATGAGGGTGTGGCATCCTTTCTCGTGAGAGTCTCTCAACTAAGAGACCATCTGCAAGGACTTAGGGGACCTAATACGAATTTGTAAGTGATCACATGTGTTCTAAATGCACTACCACAAAAATGGAGCAACTTTTCAACAAGCATCCACTCCAAGAAGGATTCAACTCCCTTTGATGATTTGTGGGCCCAATGAATATTAAAAGAATCAAGGTTAAGGATGATATTGGATCAGATGAGAAATCTCAAGCCTTTCTACCCCAAGTCAAGAAGATAAGAAAGAAATTTTAGTAAGTACAAGATGAAATACATGTCTAAGGTTCAATGCTTCAAATGAAATGAGTTTGAACTATTTAAGAGGGACTATACAAACCAACAAAACAACAAGAGAAAATAAATGAGTGAAGTTTTGGGTATACGACCAAAGTCCCACATTGACTAGAAGTGGGGAGGATCATGGGTATATAAGGATGGAAAAATATCTCCATTGGTATGAGGCCTTTTGGGGTA
>APFE030047570.1:2886-13298 GCA_000404065.3 Pinus taeda | reverse complement strand
CCCATTGTATAAATAGGAGTACAATCTCCTTCATTTGTAATCTGGAAGTTTTTGTAATCTGAGAATCTTCATTTGTAATCTTAGAGTTGGCTTGTAATGGAGATTTTGAAATAAAGGATCATACTTCAATTTTGCTTCTACATTTGAGTCTCCATTGAAGTTGTGTGCTTGTGGAGTTCTGGAGGGCCCCCATGGCCTCACTTGCATGCTTATTTGCTTATTTTAGGTATAATTTATTTTATGTTTTTGTTTGATTTTAGCTTGCAAGTTTTGTTAAATGTTCTAATATTGGAAGAATCTTATTTGAAAGTGTTCTTGTAAGAGAACCGTAAGATCTCATACAATTATTAGATCTAGGTTTATTTCATTTCAGCTTTTAATTTCTTATTAGATTTTCTAATGTTGGAAGAGATCTTATAGAATATGTCCTTGTAAGAGAATCATAGATCTCAAAAAATTGTTAGATCTAAGTTTGATTAGTTATTGAAAGAGATCTTAATGAATATGTTCTTGTAAGGGGACTTTAATATCTTGGACAAATTAGGAATCTTTCTAGATCTATATATTTTAGATAAGTACTTCTAAGTTTACCTTCCCGGGTTGACATTAAATTAAACTCTAATTTGCATTCACATTTTAGACCCAACACTTGGGCACTCTGATGTGTGAAGGAAATTTTAAGTGGAGATGGTCATTGAGGATGTTGACGAGAAGGTCATCATGGTGAGGTAATTCTAATTTGCTTATGATTTGGTTATCTTGTCAACATATTATTTTGCTACCTGGAAGAATGTTGCAGGAATACATGATGGCAGTTGACGAAAGTTCAACTGTGTGGGTGGAAATGTATGAAGAATGTTGAGGAAGTCTCAATATTAGGTACCTAACAGCTATGAAGTCAAGTTGTGTCCATCTTCAGATTAACAGTTAATAGTGCAAGAAGATAACCTAAATGTCAAAGGAAATTCCTTTCATGAGGAAGTTGTGAACAACTTGAAGTTTGGAAAGGCTCAATACAAAGCCTTCATCTATGATGTTGAAGATGAAAGTGATCAGAAAGAAAGGTGACCTGGAACTTGTCACAAGATTGAAGAGAGAAGGTGGTTCCATGATACCTTTAAAAAAATAAACCTTAATGATGCAAAGGAAAGAGGGAGTCCAGAAGGTATGAAGAATTTGTAGTTGAAACTCTTATGAAGACAATATGTAAGGCTTGTGATGATGACTTCCAAAATAGAAAGGAAGTCTATATCTCCTCTGATTTTGAGAGAGAGTAAAGGAGTCTCCTTATAGAGGAGTTCGGTTATATTCTCAAGATTAAAGGAGAATAGGGATGTCCTCTTTGGTTGAGAGGGAGTGATGTTGGACATCACATCTACATTATCCTCTTCAAGTGATTAAGTGAGAATGACAAAGAATTCGATAAGCATATATGGTTCCCTTGAGGATAAAACATCCAAGAAAGTAAAGGTACCAACACTCTTTTAGGATGTGATAGGTATCCAAGAGAAGGATGGTCGAGGAGGACCAATAGTATTTGAGGACTTAGGATTGGAGATCCAAGATAAGAATATTCCTAAAGGAAATATCTTGTAGACATATGGATGGCATATGTATCTTGTAGAGGTAGTGTGATATCACACATAAAGCATCCCAATATAATGCCCTTGATTAAAGTAGAGCTTGTCTAGTTAGGCCTTAGAGACAATGTTGGTCATGATGATGATTCTTACAATATGGCTTATCAATATGACTCTTCTTGTGATAACTCTTTAGTTTGAGATATGATGTTGTAATGGTTATACATTTATGAATACCTCCCTAGTTAAGAGGGAGTGTTGAGAAATGTAACTATTTTCAGTCTTCATAATTGTTGTACTCATTTCAATATGTATCCTATGTAAAAAACAAGGAAATAAAAGAAAAGTTATTATTATTAAAGCATAGGTTTCATGCTCATTATTGATGGTCTTCTAGGTAAAAGAATATTCTTTATACTTATAAGGTTTGTAAGATCTTAGGATTTATTGTCATGAGTCAAAGGATTCAACATCATATTTATAAGACCCTTCCAGGAAAAATGTAATTGTAAAAGAAAGAATTATTTTCTAGTCTAGAAAATCCTAAAAACTACAAAAATATAAGTTGGCCCTTGCAACATTAAGTCAGCATAAAGGAGGTGATTCAACCCCTTCAGAAGGTTGGATAAATAAGAAATTTGACCTCATTTGGAATACACTCACTCCACAAGTTCGATCTATCAAGAAAGAGTTCGATTTGTAGTTGGGAAGTTGGAAGGAGAGAAAATCCCTTGGTGAAGAAAGAAGGACTAAAATATCTTGTTTTTGGGCTCTATCTCTCTCACACGTGTGAAATTATAGGGCGGTTGGGGTACAAGAAGAGGCTGAATTACAGGACCAAGTTGCAATAGGATGAGGTACAACATATTGTAGATGGAAGGAAGGATACATTTTCTATACCTCATTGACCTTATGAGGATATGTCTTTCTCTATGAATGTCTCAAGAGGAGGCTGATCTAGGGTTTCCTTGGAAGCTTGAAGATCGAAATTGCAGGCTGAGTAGTAGTATCGAAGTTGATAAGTCGAAGTTTTAGTGTGTAGCAATTTGGTGCATAATTAAGGAAGGACTTGAAGAAGGGATGACTTGGAACTAGGAGAAGGACCTTGCCTAGGGTTTGGGTCTTTGTCTCTCATTTGAAGCAAATTATAAGAGGAGAAGATTTTCTAGGTTTTCTCATTAGAGGGATGTTGCCCTAGCTGAGAGCCTAATATCTTTATCCTCTATTGTTGCTCTTGTTGTTATTGATATTGTTTAATGGAAATATATAACTAAAGAACATAAATAAGATAATTAAGATTCACAAGAAATATCAAGATTAGGGAAAATAAGATTAATAGTTGCCACTTTTCAGTTTTCCAACATAACCCGTTAGAGGTTAAATTTAAAGGGTAGGGTCCCATAATCATCTTAAATGTGAAGAGACAAAGCAATTGGTTTATATGATAAAAACCCTTCTAGGACAAGATATGTGATATGAATGACAATCTTTGGATGAGAAAGTCGCTATGAATTATAAAGTGATCTAGGAAAATAAATTTTCCTTTGATAAATTTAACTTCAATTAGAACTAATAGAGAAAAAATATCTTCCATCTTTTCTTGAAAGGCATCCCTAACAATAGATGTTTCTTTTTTCTCGCATTAGTGAAGCATGGTATTGGAGTCTCCAACAATAATTCACTTTTGTAATGTTCATTCTCTTTTAGAGAACATAGAAGGTTACAACAAAGTATTCCTTCCTAATATGCTAGAGGAATATAATATTAATTATATTACATATTTTACTAGCTGGAAGGTGGAGAAGTTGGTCATTATCTAGTGAAGAGTTCTTTAAGATAGATCAACATGATGGATGCTTGATATGAGAGGATGCAAAATCCTCCATAGGTTACCCTAGAGTTTATTAATTTTATTATGCTATTGTTTCCTTAAGGAATTTCTTCTTTGGACAACTTCCCTTTCCACTAGATTTGTGTCCAAAAGTAGGATAATTTTGGATTTTTTTTCCTTATTTTTTCTTCTAACTAATGTTTATTTTTCTTCACTTCTTAGAACCATACTATTCCGGGGAACAAATTTCATCATTTACCTATATTTTTTGGGACTCCTTTGTGGCAAGGAACATAACTACTTTGATTCTTGTGGTTCTTATTCCTTTATTATACATTCATTCTATGGTGGGTTTCTTTTTCTTTCCTAGCTATTTATCCTTGTTACCTTATTCTCTCTCTTATCATCATTACCTTTTTTTTCCCATCTTCTTCCCTATTCTACCCATTCAAATACCCTTTATGGTTCACTACTAGATATCTCATATGCTAATGTCAGACACAAATGGGGATTGTCATGGGTAATTTTTCCATTTGAGGGGAATTGATATAAATTTTATTCAGGATGTGATAGGGTGCATCCGCTATTGAGGGAATTTCCACTCACTTTTAACCTTCAAAACCTTATTCTTTTCCTATATAAGTTTCAAGAAGAACTTCCTATCTATTTTCCAATATCATTCCTTCATATATTTCCTTACTATAGTTTGGATGAGATGCATCATTATGTGGAGGAGGGAGGTACTGAGAAGGTGGAATTTGGAGGGAGGATTTCAGGAGGGGATTCCTTCCTAGGAGGGATCCTTCTCCTATTGAGTCTTTTTTATTGTTCACCTTGGTGTTGCGCTTGTGCTACTTTGTGTATTTTTAACAAAGACATGATAAGCATGATAAAATTTACACTTGAGTTGAAGATACTCATAATCAGTCATTTACATAAAGTTATAGTTATCGAGAGTAAGCTAATTGGCTTATGGGAGATCCTTCTAAAGATCCACCTCAGTGCATATCCTTACACATGAAACCATAACTTTCATAGGTTTAGCTCAATCATTACACTTACCAAGTGAGTTTCAATATTTCTTAGTATGTAATCATCATAACAATGGAGTGGAAGAGGTGGTAGTATAATGGAGAATAAAATAGTAGAAGGAATGTCATTTTAAAGGTTAAATTCAAACTTCCAATGGTTGAGATACAAACCTTGCACACTTAGGAAGTAAGGGATTTTTTTGAATATTAAATCTCAATCTACTTTTTCTTCAAATGGGAATGTGATAAAACCATTCTCATAAAAGGATATAGAGAGATTCCCTATAAATGATTAGTGGAAACCATATTTTTTCCATCTAGGACTTTAGTATTTGTGAGGATTATTAGATAATTGTAAACTTCCCTAAGCCTACTCTATTAATATATGATCATTATTCTAGATTGGGCCGCATGTATAGGAATTTTTTTAATTACTTCAATTCGCTTGACAAAACGAGTGAGAGGAGGTTTGGATAAATAAGGAATGGAAGAGATCAACAAATTGAAGGAATCAATTTCAAGCATAGGGCATAGGGGGAAGGGCTAGTGGCCACACTTAAGGGTAAGGCCAAGAGCATGGACACAGTCCAAGGGAGCTCACACAAGAGAGATGAGGTTTTCGTGTGAGACTGTTTGGATTTTCTATATGAATAATAGATAGGTATTGTAAACATGGACTCAACATTTCAAAGAAATATATGTTCGATTTGCAAGTCATTTCTAATTAACATGCTTTGAGGATTGAAAAGATAACATTCCACAAATTAGAAATTATTAATATATGGAATTAAACAATTAAAATAAAAGACCATATATAAATTAGGAAGGTTCATATGATATAAATTAGAGCTAGAAAAATATAAATGTTCATATAAATATATATGTTTATCAAGTGAGCTAGCAGTGTGTTTCTCGAAAAGGGCTTCTAGAGTTTTAATTAATTATCAATAATTATTAGGTGGATGGTAAGGATTTAGTCTCTATGGAACAATCTAAAATATTCTTCTTAGTAGCCACAAAATAAAAGTTGTGATTTATCTCTAAAGTAGTTATGCCCTTTCTACCAAATTGATTAATTGAAAAAAATTGTCACATGAACATGCATTACATTTTTTTGGGCATGTGGTATAAAGCCTATTTACAAGTTAAGAATATCCATGGCAAAGTGGGGGTGAATCTCCATAGTTAATAATCTTGTTAAATATTTTTCTAAATCTATATATGTAATTTAACTTAAAATAAAGTCATAATTTAGTAATATTTTCAGATTCTTCTAAATCTTAGCAATGTAAGATGTATCATGAGGTAAGTATTTTGATGTCTATCTCCATTGCCAACCATATAAATGATGTATCCTGATGTAAGTGTTTTGATGCTTATCTACATTAACAACCATTTAATTTGTATGATTACACTAATAATTAAGTGGATAGAAAGAATTTAACCTCACAAAATATTCTAGAATATTGTTAATAGTAGTCACAGATCAAAGGTTAATATTTATCTCAATTGTAGTTATGCCTCTTTTACCCTTTAATTAAATTGATTAATTAAAAAATATTTATATGAACAAGTGTCATATCAAATGAGTTATATTTCTTGCACATGTGGTATTGATGGTATTATGACAAAACCTATAAATTAATAGTGGGAATGAATATCCATGGTCATCAATACTATTATTTATGTTAAATTCATTATTATTTCTTTTTATAATTAATAATAATTAGATTAAAATTATAACTTATTTTATAAAAAGTTAAATCTTCTAATGTAATATGTAATATAAATTAAGTAAATAATTAATTATGGTTTAAATAAATATTATTAATTTATTCTTATTAATATTTACTCACTATTTAATTTATATAATAACATGGAAAATTATTAGCCTCCTTATCAAATAACTTAAAAGTAAAATAAAAGATTTCAAATATCTTTTTAAACCCAAATCTTAATTCAATGAATTGATGTAACTCGTACCAAAACATTGTTGATAATCTAGCATGACACGCACCTAGTCCTTGATTCAAGATATTTGACTCCCCACGTAGGAAAGAATCAAGTTATTTAATTTGTGTTTGACTTATATGGTTGATCATGACATCATCTCTCAAGAATATATACATTCATTTAGCTTCATTCTGAATTTACAATATATATTATTCTCATATAAATATGGATAAGCTTTATGTTTTTTAGAGTTTTAATTTAATTGTCAATAATTATTAGGTAAATGTTAGGGATTTAATTATTATGGAATATTTTCAAATATTTTTAATAATAGTCACAAATCAAAAGTTAAAATTTATCTCAAAAGTAATTATGTCTCTTTTCCCTTTCAACTAAGTCTAGAAAAAAAGTGTTATAAGAATATGTCTCATTTAAATATTAATTATGGGTTTTTTGGGATGTGGTATTAGTTAGCATGATATTGACCCACGATATTGTAGCAAATCTTATTTACAACTTGAATATTTTTTTTTCTTAAGCTTGGCAGGTATATTCCATTTTCTATTATATAATAATCAAGTTTACACCACACAGATTAACCAGGTGGCCTCAACTTTTCCCGAGGGGAAACCAAGCCTGTTGGCCACCGGTCAGTGCTGTAAACCATCCAAAAAAATATTTTTTTAATCTTTCCAGCTAGGCTAGATACATCTCTATCTCATGTCCGGACACTACATAATTGTAAAAACTAACATTTTCAACATAAAAATTAAAAGCTAACCGCATAAACCAAAATTATGTATGGGGTTGAGTCTAATCCTTCTAATCCTCTGAGGCAGATGTGATAGGAGTTGGATCCTCAGTTGAAGCCCCTAGCATGCCATACATCTCCAAAATCCAAGGGATGTGGTGTTCGATTCTATCCATCTGAGTATCCTATTTGTGCATCTGGAAGAGAATTTTCTCCATGTCCTTCTTATAGTTCGACATTCCTTGAACTATCACTGCCATCCCCACAGATATCTGCTCCATCGCCTTTCCTAGTAAGCTCTTCATTAACCAATACAGGTACAACATTTTCTTGAACTAAGTGATTCTCCCACTAGTGTTAACAATGTAAACTTTGAAACAGGAACTATAAGCTCAAAATGGGAACTCTAGCCAAAAAACGCCAGAAAAACATCAAAAACAATGCTAAAAATGAAAAGTGTGTATACTAGAACGATGGTTTTTTTTTTTAGGGACAATTTTGAACATGTTTTAATAATGGCAGTGAAAAAAAAAAAATTCGTGCAAAAGATAGCTTGAAAACGAAAAAGTGATTATACTGGAGCGATGATTTTTTTTTAGGGTCAATCTTCAAATTTTTTTAAAAATGCTAGTAAATGATCTAACAACATAAAAACGACTCATAACTTCTCATGTAACACCATATGGAAATCAAAAATTTTATTTCAAGATACGATGCATACATTAGTTAGATAAACTGTCTTAAACAATTATTCAAAATCACTCATATTTTCTTGCACACCATCAGAATTCACATCTACAGATGAGTGACTAGAGGTTGATGAAGATATTCCATATTCTTCTCTTTCATCAACTAGTGCCCCATCTGAGTCCACATGCATGCCCATCATTTCAGGTTTCAAAATTCTTCTAGATCTACGACTGGTTTCAGCAGACTCCCATCTCAACATTGTTTCTTGTGGTAACAACCTTTTCAGAATCTCTATCGTCTTGAAGCGAAGAGTTCCCCTCTTTGTTAAATTGAAGTCATAAACAAGTATGCGAACATCCTCCAATTTCAATATGTTTGTGCGGCGACGATTTATATTCGTACCCTTTCCTTTTCTCTTTCCGCCATTTTTTTTGTCAACTACCATCTCTAGCTTATACACACCATTGAATGGGTGTGTATTTGTGGCATACCAATGTACTTCAACACTTGTAACATCCTCATTTTATATAAATACCTTTATAACTTTAGCAACCCAGAAAGGATATCCATTGAGATCTCCATCTGCTAGCACTACGATCATGCAACCCTCCTTAATGTCCTGTACTGAACCCCTATAAAGGTCTTCCATGGCTTCACGTTGTGCACGAGATCTTCTAGAACCAATATACATCTCTCTTTCCTCTACCTATGAAGAATTAATGATACTTTGAGATTGTTTCTGTTCAACAATGTTTATTTCCTCATGTGCATTCGACACATTTTATGGCCAAATAAATGGATTTTTCAAAGGTATATCTTCATTTGTTCTTGTTGAAATGATATCACTTTGATTATTGAAAAATGACTCCCACCAAACTGAATCAGCAATGTCAAAGTACTCATATGTATATCTAATACATTTCTTAATTTCTTCTAGGCAATCAGAATAATTTATATCTCTATTTTGTTTGCATGCATTATGAACTTCACCAACTGATTGTAATAACAATATTTTCGATGCAAATATTGGATGATCTGGAGTGAACTTCAAAAATTGCAAACCTGATGACAGTGCCCATTCTGTAGTAGTTGAATACTTCTTGCCCCATATTAGTGTTTTCCCATTAATTTTTTTGATATGAAATTGATGTTGGAAGCTAATGTCATTAAGTTGTTCAATGCATTTCCCCTCACCATATGATCCCATAATAAACCTTTGAATGTCAATAGTTTCTTCCAACGCATCAAAAGTAGGCTTTGGCATGTATGATTTCTTAATACATCCAAATAATGATGGCAAGCTCCCAGCTTCCTTCCTCCTCAATGTGACTGAAAAACAACTAAACATCTGATCAATATGGTCATGAGTGTGCCGAACAAGAAGGAAACCAACCGTCGCCTTCTGAAAAATTCTCAATTCAACAGGCATGTTTAGATATCCCAAACAACCTGATTTTTGTTTTCACGGCAAGTGTTGTCCAATTGTAGATACAAAACTTCAGGAAGATTACTAGACCAATGAGAAAGGACATCATGAATTATGGTTATGCTCAGATTTGCATCATTATGAATATTTGGAGCTGTGAAGTACACCTTTGGCAACATTTTCCTATTGAAGACCATACAACCAACCAAGTGATACTGAATAAAATTTTCCTCATGTAAATTTTTGGGTGTGCGAACAAAATGTGGTAAAAGTGTTTTCTTCTGGTCCATACCATCAATTATCAAACCCAAATATTTATTCATATTATCATAACACTTCTTTCGATGCTTGTACAACTTTTTCCATTCATTTGTTTGTTGCTTGAGATGGTCCTGAAGTTTTTTGACAATTGAATCTACACAACATAAAAGAAAGCCATTAAGAAATATGTTTTCATACTTGATGAATATACAATTTTAAAAGTTAAAGTTATGAATGCCTACCTCTTTCTGACCCTTCACATTTGTCCCTTTTTTATTTAAGAGAAGCACATTTACTGCAAATCCCCATCCTTGTCTTCTTGGGAATATGGACGTTGTTGAATTATTTCTTTCATATCTTCACAAAATATTGATATGTAATAAACTGGCCACGTCCCTCAGCACCTTCTGCATATTCTCTGTATAAGTTGTAGATTTTGCGTCTCGAAAATTTATCTGGAATATGTATTGTCTCTCTATTTCGCATACACTCTCCATGCTTTGAAAAGAAATCTTTCATCCATGACATTGTAGTGTTTGATAATGGCCCAAACTGTCTTTTATGACGTACTTCAGAATAAAATGTGGGATCCCTTTCCAAATTTTCTTGAATTGTCGAGAGACAAAAATTCCCAATCGAATGAAACATTTTGAAATCTTTTCTACAGATAAAGTCTTAATATGATAATCATAACTTGACAATGTATATTGCATGAACCCAACTAAATATGAATTTTGCATGCTTTTATTCATTGACAAATATATCTTCCTGCTCTCTAATGCAAATTTGAAATCCATATGTTTCAAGCAATCTTTTTGGCAACATTCACTTGAAATGAGTGTGCTGATAGAACTTCTTCTCGTCAAATATTTTTCTCTACCCCTTGTAT